>PVJA010002538.1:0-95000 GCA_004027025.1 Myocastor coypus
CTCAGTGGTCTAAAGTGCCTGCTTGGGAAAGCTTGGGCGGCTTCAGGGACCGCGGTTCAATCCCCGGCACCACATGCTGCGCCAGCCCTGCCGTCAGGGCGCGGGCTGAGTCAGCCATAAAAATGAGTGAATAAGCAAATAAAGGTTATGAAACAAGAAAAACATAAATAAATAAAATAAAAAATTCTTTAAAAAAAATCTTCATTGATATAAAATGCTTTCAAAAGTTATATGTTTTTAGATAGGTATAGCTTTATCCTGGTCTTAACCATCCGGCAGAAAAGTATAACCACAAGTTGTAAAAAGTAAAGTCATATTAATATGCTGAGCTGTAAAAGACTGAAGTCAACAACTTCTGAAGGACTATTTTGTGGTGAAAAAAAGAAATATATATATATATATATATATATGTGTGTGTGTACAAAATAGGACAGATTTATACCTTTCTCAGTTCAAAGAGAAGAAAGATTTATACTAATAGTGTTTAGACAAGATATTATGTCTACATCTTGTACTCTGAATAGCTACTACGAAGACAACAATATGCAATGTAACTGTACTACTAATTTGTTTTGAATTTGTCTCATTGCTATTTCTTTCCGACTAAAATTAATAAAAGAAATAAAATTTAAAAATGCTTCAATGGAAGTTTCTTTACTTTAATCCCAAAACAGCATAGTAAGGAGAGGCAGTTTTTATCATTTGTGTCTCTAATAAAGAAAGTGAGCTCTAGCATATCAAATTAAGTCTGAGAAGAGCTGATTATGTATGTAGGACTTTTTCTGAATCTTGGAGATGAACCCAGCTTAGTATTTTTACATTTATATTCATTAAAGATAGTGGCATACAGTTTTCTATTTTTGTTGAATATTGCTTATTTTTTGTTACCAGAATAATGCTATTTTCACAGAATGAGTTTATCTGTATGACTTCCTTTTCAATTTTATGGAGTATTTTAGGGAGAATTAGTGTTAGACCTTTCCTGAATTTCTTGTACAATTCAGCAGAGAATCCACTGAGTCCTTGGTTTTATAAGTTGATGGAATTTTTGTTATAGCTTCTACATTAATGGCTGTTATCAGCCTACTGAGGGTTTACATACATTCCTGATTCAGTTTTTATCACCTGTGTATAACTCATAGTCTATATATTTTTGGAGATTATCAAATTTACCAGAATATAATTTGTCAGAATTTTCTCACAATCACCTGGTTTTCAGTAGTATAACATGTTCTTGCTTTTTTAACATTTTGCTTGCATGTATCCAGGACTGTAATTTTTTTGCTAAGTTTGGCAAAAAATTTATTAGCCACTTCTATTGTCATTTGATTATAGGAACATTTTAAATTTATTCACCGGTTTATTATGTGTCACACTAGTTATTCAAGAGTATATTTTTTCACTGTTATGTGTATTCTGGCCTTTGTTTTGTTCAGGTTTTGCTTTTGATTTCTAGTATCATTTTGTATGATCTGATAGTATGTAAGATATTATTTCAGTTCCTTCTTGTTTATTTGTGCATGGTTTATGGTCAAAGCTTGTTCTAATGGGGAGAAAGTTTTATACTCTTCAAGTAAATAGGTATATTGTTATGTTATCGTACAAGACACTCTCTATACACCTGCTAGCCTCTTTGATAACATTGTTAAACTTGATGTTTCTTTATTGATTTTGGTCTTGTTGGCCCACACATTTGAGAAGATAGTTTACTGTAGTCTCCCATATGACAGTTAGGATTTAACTGTCATTTTAGGTCTGGAGAGCTTTTGTTTTTGAAAATTAGATACATCAATATCATGAATAGATGTGTAAGTGTGTGTGTGTGTGTGTGTGTGTGTGTGTGCAGGCACAGGGTCTCACTCAGACTCATAGTGATCCTCCTGATTTCTGCACCCCTTGGGCTGGATTACAGGCAAGCACCGAAAAGCCTGGACTACATCGCTGGCTCAGCGTGCCCAAGGATGGGTCTGGTGCAGCATGCAGTGCCAGGGATTGAACCCTGGCCCCTGCGTTTATCTAAGCAAAAGCCTATTCCATTGAAATATACTGCCATTCCTGCTGTGGCTATATATTTGTAACTGTTATTTCTTCCTGTTGAAGGATTCCTATTTTCAATGCATAATGATCTTTTCAACTCTTGCATCAACTGAGGGACAAAGTCCACTTTCAGTAAATAGAACAGTTCTTCCTCTTGCTTTTAGGTTTTGGGTGCATTTTCATTTTCCGTCATCTTATTTTTAGTCTATGTTGCTCCTTATGGTTAAGGAATCTATTTTTGGGGTATATAATGTAATCATTTTGAAATTCAGCCTTCTGAGCTGTGTCTTTTGATTGGGTAATTAATACTAATAATATTGAGTATTCTTATTAAAGCTGATTCACTACATTCACTTTTACATTATTTTTACTATTTTGATTTCTTATTTTTTTTTCTTTTACACTCTTCCTGTTAAATGTGTTTGCCTATCACCTCTTTGGTGATAATGGCTCTGCTGTCTCATCTACAATTCTTCTAAGAACATTCTGTAATGATCGTTTGGTGATCAAGAATTCTTTTGTGTTTTCTTTATAATGGAAAATCTTGAATTCTCTGCTAATTTTGAAGAATATCTTTGCAAGGTAAAATAATCTAAATTGGCAGTTGTTTCTTTCTAGTGTTGAAACACTTCACCACAAAATTTCTTGCATTTCAGCTTGTGTTGAGAAATCTATTATTATTCTTTAGGCTTACCTTTATGGTTCACTTGATGTTTTTCACCAGTAGTATTTGTTATTCGCTCCTTGTACCAGATCTGTTGGGTTTTGATTATGTTGTGTTTTCTGGTCATCAATTTCCCCCCTTAAAATGGATATTTAATTTTTTCCCAGATTATGTATTTGTTATGGGCTGATTCTTGAGTACATTTTTGTGCCTTTTATGTCATACCTTTCTGACATTCCTATAATTCTTAGGTTGGGTGTATTTGAATTTTCTAGAGTAGTTAGATCCAATTTACATATTTCTTAGTTTTAGGGTGTCACTGGGTGTATGATCTATTGCATTAACCAACTCTTTGAGGTTTGACTATCTCCCCTCAGATCTGTCATTCCTTTCAAGTGCATAGTTTATGACCAGGATTTCTGTTTTTTCCCCTCTCTAATAATATGTAATTTACTAAAGCATTCCTTCATATCACTTGTTTATTTTTTGTGTCTAAACTCAATATTGTATTAGTAAGATAACTTATCTGGCCATTTACATCCTCCATAAGCTAAATGAACATGTCATGGATTTACTGATTAGTTTTTCTTTTATTTCATCCAACATTTTGAGCACTTTCTTGGAGTTCTTTCCTGAAACTTCTTCCACTTCAATACTGAAGTGATCTATCTGTTGGGAGCTGAGGGTGTTTAGGGCTTCCTGTTAATGTTTTTTCTCACATTTCTATTGTTTTCTTTATACGTTGAATATTAGTTAGAGGAGAAGTGATTCCACTGAACAGGTTTATTTACTTATGATATCACCCTGTAATGTGACCCAGGCATTGGTTATACCCAGTAGAACTGTGCCTAACTGTACATTGATATTTGGGAAGGATTTAGTCCATCTCCAGCCCTTTTTCTCATGATTCTCCTTGCAGCTTCTTTGTCTGCTCTGGCTACACCTCTGTGGGGAAGCAAAATATGCCACAGCCTCTGATGGCTGCTGCACTTCAATTTCCCACCTACGCCAAATAGTCTTTACAACCTCCATCCAGCCTGTGATTCAGGGACATGCAGGGCTGCATGGAAGAGGGTGCTTCTGTGCTTCTGCTTGGAGTTCATCAGCATTTAGGAATGAGTAAGAGAGAGGCAGTAAGGATCTTTTGAACTGCAACCAGCGTACAAGAGATGGTGCTTGTCTTAGTTACTTTTACTCATTGCTGGGACAAATGTCTGACACTAAAAGTGAAGGAAGGAAAGATTTATTTAGCTCACAATTACTGGAGGTTTCAGTCCATACTAGGCTGGATCAAAGGCAGAGAAGCACAGTGCAGAGGCTAGCAGTTCATGGCAGCGGAATAGCAATGAAATGGTGACGGAGACAACCAACCAAGACAGCAGAGAGCAACAGCATGAGTCTGTCTCTCTCCATATTACATTCAGGCTCTCTGCCTCAATCTACCTGCCTTAAGCTACATCCATAATTCCAGAAGTAGGCAGACCCATAATCCCATTGGTACTAAAATACATATTCTCAAGGATCATGAGGCAAGTCTCAAATTCTAAAAGTCCCCACCCCATGATTGCATGAGGCTTTGGGGTAACAACTAGACATACACCATAACAGTGCTGATATAGAAAATTTATCTAAAGGGATTCCAGTTGCCTTCAGGTGTTTGAATTTGTTATTTGTCCCTAGTTTCTTTTTTAAAATGTATTTATTTACTTTTTGTGGGGCCAGTCAAATGCTTATTCTACTGAGCTATCTCCCCAGCCCCTGTCTCTAGTTTCTGAAGACCCCTAGTTCTTGATAACCATATTTCTTAGTTATTCTTTTCTATAAAGAGAATGAATAACATAAATGATACAAAATTTAGTTAAAAAATACTAGGTATTCAACAATAGCTTTTGTATTGCATATTGTGGTCTTCAAATTAGTTATTAAGATTACCAGATATAAGCAAGGAATATTATTTAGGAAAAGATGTAAAATATTTACAAAAGAGAAAAAATAAGCATTGAGTACTCCTGTGAATAAACCATTAAAAAATCGGTACAATTATCCAAGCTAACATATATCATATATTATATATTATATATAATGTGTGTGTGTATATACACATTATTCCTCTCTTCTTACCTTTTTCTCCCCTTCCGCACCCCACTCATTCTTTCTCTTTGAACAGTTTCTCTCCATTTTGTAGTATTTATTGTGAATTTCAGATTTTCTTTACTCTTCCAGTTTGCTACCCTATCAAGACATTGCAATGTTTATATTTGAATGTCTCATTTACTTCACTTATGACAATGATCTCTAGTTGCATCCATTTTTCTACAAGAACCTCAAGTTTGTCTGTTTTTAGCTAATTAATACTCCATTGTATAGAATTCTTGTTTCTATGTTTAGGGCAAAGTCTACCAGATCTCCAGGCTCTCACTATGGAGATTGGACTTGTAGTGATTCTCCTGTGTTCAGTCTGCCAAGAAATTTACTCAGTCTGAACCACTGTCTCAGCGCACCCTGGAGGCAGGGCTGACAGAACCCCACCTGCTGTGCTCTGTCTAAGCAGGTGCTTTAGTCTGCTAAGCTATAAGGTCAACACCAAAGCACATGTTTTTTATCCATTCCACAGTTGATGGATCTTTGGGTTCTTTCCAAGATCTAGTTATGACAAATTGTTCTGCTATAAAAGGGGTGAACATATACTACTGTGGTATGATGTTTTCAGTTTTTTTGGAAAAATATCAAGATAGATACAGTTCGATTTAATGGGATTTCCAGTCCTAGGATTATGAGGAATGTCCATATTGATTTGCATAGTGATTGTATCACTCACTCCCATCAGTGGTAGAGAAAGACTCTTCACCACAGCCTCTCCACCATTTGTTATTGGTTCTTTTCTTTATTTTATTTAATTGTATTTTTCAAAAGGATTTTTTTTTTGTCTAGCTAAGGCTGCATTAAGGGTGGGTCTGGGGATTGAACTGTCCACTATGCCTGTCTGGGATTGCCGGTGCACATGCTTAAACCATTGAGCTAAACTGAAAGCTTTCATTTTATTTTATTTTTTATATATTTTTAAATATTTTTATTGTTTAAATTTAACAATGGTTATATTACATATTTTCATCATCAGATCAGTTTAGATTAATACATATAGGTATATAAGATTGATCAAACAATTAAACATTTACCCTTCTGAAACATTACTTTTTTTTTTCCTTTTTTCTTTTCCCCTTTCTTTTCTTTAAAAGTTTACATATTGCATATTGTCCTCACAATCGTTCTACAGAGTACAGTGTGTGGGCATGACCCACCTCCCTATTGATGTTGCTTAAAAAAAAGGAAAAGAATATATTTCTCTTTGGACTAAGAGGAAGCAGATACATACACAGTCAAATGTTCTGCAGTTGTAATGGGCCACCAGTGAAGCTTGTGATGTTGGAGGCTATTCATTTTATTTATTCATTTATTTATGGCCTGCTCAGCCTGCCCTGGGGGTGGGGCTGCCGCAGCATGTGGTGCCAGAGATCAAACTGCAGTACCTGTGGTTACCTAAGCTTTCCTAAGTAGGCACTTTAGGCTACTGAGCCCACTCACTGGCCCCTCTATTTTATTTTTAAAGAATGCGAAATAACTATTTTTTTTAAAATGTCAACATTAGAAACAATAAAATATTTCACACACACACAAGGAATTCAACAATGGCTGCTATATTACGTGATACTGTCTTCAAATTAGTTGTTCTTATTACCAGATATGAAAGGTATAAAATTCATTTAAAGAAAAAAAGCATCACAATAACAAAGAAGTTGTAGGAAATTCATAAGAGGAAAAAAATCAGGGTAAAAATATTATTAACTATTAACTGCTGCTTTGAAAACACCAACAGTAGTTGACAATACTATTTTCCGACTATGGTGATAGCCATTTCTTCTGAAGTGAGAAGGAATCTCAGTGTTTTAATTTACATTTCTTAAATGACCAAGGGTATTGAACATTTTTTCATATATTTATTTGCTATTTATGTGTCTTCATCTGAGAAGCACATGTGCATCTCAGATGCCTATTTTATGTTTGGCTCTTTGAATTTTTGAGGGAGTGGTTTATTTATTTTTTTAATTCTTTACATATTTTAGACAGAAGTTCTTTGTCAGAGGAACAGTTGGCTAAATTTTCTTCCCAACTCGTGGGTTTTCTTTTTACTCTGTTAGGATTTCTTCTGATGAGCAGAAATTAATTAGAAAAGAACACTTACTCATTGTGGTTCTTTGAAGTATTTCCTGTGCAGTTTGGTTATTGTTCATGACCTCTCATTTGTTCCTATGACTTACTAGAGTTTGTCATTCAAGTGTCTTGTGAGCCCTTCTGCTTTTTGCCTATTATGATGATGTCTTGCCCAGAAAAGTCATATATTTTCATCTTTTTCCTGTCTCCAGAAAAAAAAAATCTGTAGTATTCTTGAAAAAATATAATCATAAAGAATGAATATAGTCAGTGAAGTAGTTCGGCTGGACAAGCACTTGCCAGGCAAGTGCAAATTCCTTATTTTATTTCTAGTAGAAAAGAAACAAAACAGAGATAAATATAAAGGGGCATAAAAGAATTTATAAAATTCAATGTTCTTAAACATGATATTATTAAGTGTTTCCATTACAGTATACAATTCTATGTATGTTGATGTCAATAATGTTAGATTAAACTTTACTTAGAATGCTATGTTAATATAACATATTTTTGCTTTTTCTAATTGTTTTCTACTTTCTGTGTTGTCTGAAAAATAATTAAATATTGCTGATGTAAATTATAATTGGGACAGAAGAAGAAAAAAACAACATTATGTAAATACACTTAAACGTTATTTCAGACAATATCATGGCAAACAATATTCCTTTCAAAGAAACTCGTCTTGGTTTTCTTGAACTGTCCCACACAGAAACTCAGATTACCTTATTTATATGTATATACTTGGTTAGAAAATAGATGGTTACCTTTAAAATAGCTATTACTTAATAATAAGTTCTTTAAGCCAACATGGTGGCACATGACTGGAGTACCAGCACTGAAGAGGTTAAGGCAGGAGTAGCGCTGTGAGTTGGAGACCAGTCTGGGCTACAAAGTTAGTTCAAGTCCAGCCTCAACTACATAGTAAGACCCTGCCTCAAAAGGACAAAAAATATTAAAGGCAAATGATGTATTTTGGAACATTCCAAATTAGAAGGTAATTACATTTTTTCTTTCTTTCAAGTTAAAGATGCATGCCCACTTAAAATAACAAAAATAAATATAGTAGTTTCAGTAAAAATGTACAAATTGCCTCAAGGAACCCAATAAGCCCATTTTTTTTTTGTTTTAAATTTGAGAGACTTCAGAGGTAGTACTGTTTGTACTTTTTCCAGGGATGAACCACGTTCCCTGTGCACTTGCCTAAGCTTGCCTAAGCACCTGCATTAGACCACTGAGCCATCTCCCTGGCCCTGTTTTCATTTTTAAAAATAATACACATTTACTACTACTTAAAAAAGCAGGAGAAGTGTAATGAGAAGCAAGGAATAGAATTAAGAGAGTCTCAGTTTTGCAGTCTTAAAAATTCTTAGAGCTAATTAACTAAGATGGTGAAGTTATCTTTTTAAGGAAAGATAGATGAGCACAAATAATGGAAAACCTTCCCTGTTGTTTTTTATTGTCAAAGGCTAAAAGAATCAAATCAAATGGATTCTTGAAATGATAAGGTTAATGTTCAAACCTATGTAGCTAAGAGTGCCAACTTGTATGAGCAGTATTCATTTTATGTTCCTGACTGACCTTTCTTAATGAATGCCACAGAATGTATCTCTAATATGCCAAGGTTTTGCCCTACAATTCAGAGACCAAAATTTTACTTTACTTCAAGAATCAAGCAATTCCATTAAAATTCTATACTTGCCAAAGGTTTTGATTAACATTTGACATCAATTTTGAGCTCTGAAACATTTTAGTAGAGGTTACACAGGATTTAATATCTTGGAACACATTCTAAAGTGTATTACCTAAGAAAAGATAGGGACCCCATAGTACAAAGAACCATAATCTGAAATATTAATTTGATTTAGTGCCTTGGAAGCAATGATAGAAAGGCTAGCTAAGAAGAAAACATGAGAGGGATACTTTCTTCTACATTATTTAATTACTATCATTGAGTTTCCCAATTTACTAGATAACAATCAAATTCATCCATTTAATTGTAGCTACTTCATATGATTTGTGGTTTGACAATGGAATTTAAAATTAGGCAATATATTATTTGTCTCTATAAAAATGCATTATCTATTAAATATTCTAGGTGTGGTTTCTATGTATAGCTGCCTTTTCAAACAAATAGAATAATTTTCAATAACAATTCAGGATCAGATGTTCGTTTTTATTTGTAAGAATTGCTCAGTAACCTTATAAAATAACTTGGTTTAAAAAAAACTGTATGCTTACTATAATCCATCTGAATTGCTTTAGGCCATGAAATGTTGGAGTTTCATTGATTCAATGCATATCAAAATTAATGTAATTTATCCCCTATGAAAGGTTGTATATTCTCTGAAGCATCAGGAATATTGAAAATTGGGATGAGAAGATCACGATTACTCTAGACCCCCGAAAATAATAATAATAGAAAAATACAATAATTCAATAACTTTTATTTGGCTAACCATTATAAAATGGTATTCATAGGTAGATCATTTTAATTTTGTCAAACTAAAATTTTTGTGTGTATATTTGTTCACCAATTAACAAATTCCATCCTTTGAAGATCAATATTCCTTTAGATAATCTGAAATTTAAAATGTTTTATTAGTTAAAGATAAATTGCATATCATGTTATGTCCAAATACTAGCAATATATTATTTGTATTGCCTTTATGTGTTTTCAGATCTTACAAATATTCTGACATTTTATCCATCCTTTCAGTAAGTGGCATTAGGAAAGGTGTGTATTCACATGTCATAAATAAAATTGGATCTTTACATTTATAATCTACAAAGATTAACTCAAAATGATTTCAGAACCAAATATAGGACTGAAAACTGTAGCACAAGTTTCTCATTAGGTTGGATTTAATGATTGTTTCTTTACCATGACATCAAAGCATAAGGGAAAATGGTAAAAATGCACAAAATAGTTCTACACAAACACAAATTTGTGATTTATGGTTTCTGGTTTAGCATATCAATTTATGCCATGTAAAAAAGCATTTCATTCTAAAGCCAATACAAAACAAAACAATAAATGCTGAGCAAACTGAAAACTCAAAGGTTGTATTTGGATCTGTTGAACAGTGAAATCATACTTTCTTCATAACGGTAGAGGGGGAGACTGCAGCTGTAGCTTGCTCTGTTACAGAAGCAGGGTCTACTGTCCCCAAACTGGAAATCCAGATGGGAAACACGCAGAATACAAACTTACAAAGCGAAAGTTCCTAAGTAGAAACTCATGGGAATCTGTACTGTGGTAGGAAAACGTGAATTACAAATGATATATTGCTAGAGGTTCCAAGTAGGCAAGGTAGAATGATGTGAACTGCTGGTGGATTTCGTCAGAGTGGCAGTAAGAGAGACACCAGTGAAAAACACTTTGTGAGTTTTACCTCCAAGAAGTTTACCAGATTCTGGAATTACATACTAAAGGAAACTCTGTGTGCTTCTGTCAGAAAGGGAAGAAAATAATAATTTTGAATTTACTTCACTATTTAACTCTTTTTAATGTTTTATTTTATGAAAAATAAAATTTTATAATCACATAAAAGAAAAGGTAGTTACTAAGAGTATAATACATTAACTAGAAAGCTTCATACAGAAAAAAATAATAATACAAATCTTTTTTTTTTTTTTTTTTTTACTTCAGAAATGATGGTATCTCAGCCTCATTTTATCCAATGCAATGTGTCTTTATCAGGTCCTAACTGAACTTGTGGAAGGCAAATATCATACTCTACCCCATGCAGTTATTCCTTGTTCACTGAAAACAAATGAACTATAAATCTCTGTACAGAAAATAATAGTGGAAACATAAGTTTTCATTATTAATTGAAAAAAGCTAATCTTAATATCCTGTATGCTGTATAATTGCAAATATATAACATTGTTAAGAAGTACAAAATATTTGTATCTAATTGTAAATTTTTCCAGAAGTCTTATTTTATACTTGTTAAACTGAAACTAATCTTTGGGATAATATTGTAGCATTAATTTTCATACTTGAACATTTATTTTTTGCAATAAGCCACTTGGCTTGACGCTGAAAAAAGAACAAGATGAAATCATGAAGATTATGAAAAAGAAATTCTTTGCCAAATCGTGGAGAGAAAGAATTAATGCAACAAAAGATTTTTAGGGGAGTGAAATTATTCTTGGTGTAATATAATAAATTATAATGTATAATGTAATCATTAAATACCATGCATGTTTAATGACAAGAGTATACCACAATATAAATTAAGAACTTTGAGTGATCATAATATATTCTGAAAATTCACTGTTTCTTTTTATTTAAATGTATTTTGTACGGAGTGTCACTATGGAGCTTGGACTCATAGTGATCCTCCTGTTTTCAGCCTCCCCAGTACTATGATTACAGGTGTGGTCTACCACACCCTGTTCAGCCTCACCAGAACTGGGACTGCAGGTGCGTATCACCAACCCCGTTTTAGCTGGTCAGCTCAGCCTATAAAAAGCTCCGTCTAGGTGGCCAGCTCAGCCCACCCTGGGGACAGGGCTGGCATGGCATGCGCTGCCAGGGATTGAATCCCCATCCCTGTGCTTGCCTAGGCAGGTGTTCAGTCTACTAAACACCCTCACTGGCCCTTTAATTCATTATTTCTAACAAAGCTACCACAGTGGTTGAAGATGTCAACAATGGAAGCAACTGTACAAGTGTGAATGAGATATATGAAAATTATTGTTTTCACTCATTTTGGCAGCAAAATTTAAATTTATCTAAAAAATGAAGCATGTTAAGGAAACATTTGTATATCAAAAGACATAATTCAAAGAATCTAAGTACAACTGCCTGAAAAACGTAGGAAAATATTTGTCAATTATGTATCTGATAAAAGGTTAACATTTATTTACTAAAAATATCCTGTACCTCAAAAATCAAACAGATATTAATATGACTCATAAAAAATTTAAAAAAAAAACTTGAGCAGATATTTCTTTCCAAAAAATGATACACAAGCTGAGGATACAGCTCAGTGACATAAGTACCTGCCTGGCAAGTATACTAATTAATTCCTGGAAATGTAAAAAAAAGAAATATATCCGAGTGGGTACAGACCCATTGGGCAGCTAACAGAAAAGACATCCAAATGACCAATGAGCATATGAAAAATAATTAAGCTTCTTATGTTTAATCATTGCAGAAATGTGAAGCAAAACCACAACGACATTGTGCTTCATAGTCATTGAAATGATTATCATAAACCAAAATCCAAATGTTAGTATGAATGTAATGAGACTGAGAATTCTTTTATGATAGCTTATAGTGTGATATGGTACAATCACATTGGGAAATTGTGTGGGATAACAGCATCAATTTAAAATATGGAGCTGGGCGTGGTGGCGCCGGCCTGTAATCCCAGCACTTGGGAGGGTGAGGCAGGAGGATCGTTGAGAGTTCGAGACCAGCCTGGGCTACAAAAGTGAGCTCAAGGCCAGCCTAAACTGCATAATGGGACCCTGTCTCAAAATAAAATAAATTATGGGTATCATATGCTTTCTTTTTTCCATTACTGAGTATATTTTAAAAATACAAATCAGTCTCAAATCAGTATTACATTACAGCTTTCTTTAGGAATAGCTAAGACATAGAAGGGACCTAAACATTCACTGATAGGTGGGTGGGCAACTATGTGTGAAGAAATGAAGCAGAATTTTACTCAAAAGTTCTTAAATTACTTAAAAAGTAAAGGAAAACCTGTTTCAGTCTTCTACATAGACACGCCTTGAAGGCACACCAAGTGCTTATATAGGGACAACATGCAATATCACAGCATTTTCCTTGTTGACCATCTTTGCCTTTGTCACCTTAATAAATACGGAATGCTGGTCACTAAGACGTACATGGATGTGGAAAGTGGAATTGTCTAGTGGGTACAAGTTTTCAGTTTTGCAACATAAACCATTCTGGTACTGCTGTGCAGCAATGGGTATGTAATTAACACTACAGTTAAAAGTTAAGATGATAAAAGTTTAAATTTAAGCCGGGTGTGGTAGGGCACGCCTGAAATCCCAGCACTTGGGAGGCTGAGGCAGGAGGATTGGTGCTAGTTTGAGACTAGCCTGGGCTACAAAAGTGAGCTCACGGCCAGCCTGAACTGCATAGCAAGACCCTGCCTCAAAAAAAAGTTTAAATTTAAGTATAAGAAATATATATATATATATATATATATATATATATATATATATATGTGTGTAAAAGCATGTATTTCCTTATTTTTGAGACTCAGTAAAGTTCTATTACATATCACCACATCTCTGTACACACATTTATCTACATATCTATATATATGTGTATGTACATATCTATATATCTATATATATCCATATCTATAGATATCATATATTTGAGTATTAGACTATGATGTTATATCTTAATATAAATCAATTTATTATACTAAATTTATCATGCGAGTTTTATTATTTGTTTTATATAAGCTCTTGCTATTAAAAAGCAGATTTAGCTCATTTTCTGTTTGTATAGCTTAATAATTTAGATGGATAGTTTATAAAGAACAGTTCTACTCAGTTCATGTTTCAAGAGGTTTGGACATCCAGGAACGTGATTTTTGGTCAGGGCAAGAAGGATATTGTCTATTACATCCTAACAATAGCAGAGGTTATCACATGAAGAGACAGAGCAGGCTTGCAAGTGTTCCCACTTAGGAAACAGCCACTCCTGTGACAAGAAACATGTTCCAATCATAGGAGATTGAACCCATACCTGAAGACAGAACACTCATTAATTTGTTAATTTATTTGTGAAAACAGAACCCGCATTCACCTATTCATGAGGGCAAGGGGATTCAGTTTAAAACACATGAACTTTGAGGGAATTCAATCAAACAACAGCAAGCCACAATGATAGGATGCAAATATACTATGGTAAGCCAGTATTTTAATATCAAAATTAAGCAAAACTGTACCAAAACAACTAACTGGTAGATGTTTAGAAGTAAAAGATTACAAAGAGATGACTTTTTAAAAAGAAAATATTTTTTCAGAAAGAAAAGAATGAATAACTAAGTTTATGATATGAATAAGAGAATAGAAATGGTCATGGATTTTGGTGAGGTGGGACAGTTTGAAATTTTAAGACTGATGTTTTATAAGAATGAAGAAAAGCAGATCTTCTGGGAGAATTTAGAGTTAGAAGCTATGTAGAGGCATAAATAAGATCTGTAAGTATAAACAAGCGTTTCAAAATCATTTATTATGAAGGAAAACTGAGGCGGTAGCTGTTCTGAAATTTGACATTGTAATGTTTGTTATGCATTTTTCCATTTAATTTCCAAAACTAAAGTTTAATTAAAAATAAAAGTGTAAGAAAAAAACATACAGAGTTCTTGTGTTCCCTGTAGCCAGTTTCTCAAGTCAAAATGTCTCATAAAACTACAGATTTTTCTAGGAGCAGCAGGGACACTTATCATCCCTACTATCTGCAATGCTGGGGAAGACTAAACAATCCCATTAATGCATTCTTCCTGCTACACTCTTGAATAAAGTGAGGTAGCTCTACCTTTTCAGAATAATTTGAAAATTGTTATTTGAGTAATTTTTGTAACTCTACCAAGTTAAGGGTTTAATAAATCTAAAATTTTTCTAGGACTTTTACCAGTTCTTTTTATTAATTCTGAAGAAAATGACATCTTCAGAATTGTATATCTTTCCACTGGGGAACCTAATATATATCCTATTTACAATTTTTTTTTAGCAGATTGTCACTTTCACTCTCTGTGTTTTGTTACAGTTAAACCTCTTTCCACTTTCTTTTAAAATGAAGTGATCTCCAGTGGAGTAAATTACTCAGTCATAAAAAGATAAATTTGAGGCTTTTGTAGATAAATGGATACAATTAGAGACTACATTGCTAAGAGAAATAAATCAGACTCACATGTTCAAACATCATGTTGTCTCACTAGTATGAGAATCTGAGAGAATCAATAATATCTAAAAGATGCAATAGATACTGTGAAAGGGAAACAACTGATTCAATGGGAAAGAAAAGCCAGGATGGGGAAAAAGATAAAAGAGAAGACAAAGAGACATTTATGTATACATACAGGATAGTTTGGATAATTGTACTGTTGATTCTGTTTTTTTTGTTTGTTTGTTTGTTTTTTGTTTTTTTTCTTTTTGGAGCAGGTAATGCTTTAATTTCCTTTCTTTTTATTCTATTTTTGAATTTTTTGTTGTTGTTCTGTTTTGTTTTGTCAAGGCACTTTTGCATATTTATATCTGGTATCCTATACAATTAATTTAAAGTTAACACCATGCAAAACAGCAACCATTGTTGAATTCCTATTACTTTACTTCATGAAATTTTATATGGTAGACATCTAATGCTGTTTTTATTGCTATTTTTGTATTATTCTTGAAAAGAAGTGATATTATATTATTAAATTTGGTGTTCATGTGTTCATTGCTAATAGCAATAAATATTCCCTTTGTTTCCATTTAAACACAGCTGAATTCAATGTTTCTATTTCTGATTTTTGTTAGATTTTCTTATATTTTCTGGATAGACTCCTACATCACCTAAAGTTAGAAATGTTTTTGTTTCTTCTATTTTGACTTCTCAGGTTGTCCATGGTCAGAATTTCCAGCACCACACTAAAAGTTGAGAGCAGACACCATCGCTTTCTTGCAAATCTTACTATTAAAGACTCCATCTTTCTGCATTGAGTATGTGGGTTTTATTTGTAGATGCCTTTCCCAAAATCAGGTTTAGAAGTTTTAGTCTATTTTTCTGAAAATTTTAAATGGGTGTTACATTTCATCAAATGCTTTTTCCATTCTAAGTGACATATTATTGGCACTTTTGTTTATTTTGTTCATTAATCGACTAATGTAACAGGACATAGCAATTGCATTTTAAATACTGAACCACCATGAAACAAGTGGTTAATTTTCTTTATCTGTCATTGAAATATACTTACTGAGATCTCTATAAAAAATCTGTTATACTTATTCATGGGAGACAGTGTTTCTCAAATAAGGCTCCATAAAAAACAATTGAGAAATTTCTCCTCTCTTATAATATTCTAAGAGATATAGAATAGTAATAATATTTTCTTGAAATAGTTTCAGAATTAATGAGTGAAACAAACTTTTGTATATTTCATTTTTATGGGTTTTATAATGAATATGAATGAATTTTTTATGAGCAGAATAGATTTATTGAGGGAAAGAAAGCTCCTGTCCAAGAGAGGGACAGGAGGGGGTTCCTGAGTGGGTGTCCCCCGGTTATTCTTTTTTGAATTTTTTTAGTAATTATACAATTCAAATTTCCAATTTCATTGCTGAAATTGTAATTCTTATGAAATTGGTTTGTTTAATCAACATCATCAAACTTTCTCTCTCTTTCTTTCTCTCTCTCTCTCTCTCTCTCTCTCTCTCTCTCTCTTTCCTTTTTGTGAGCCATGGTCTCAGTATGTAATGCAGGATGACCTGTGAATCACTTATGCAGCCAAGGCTGGTCTTGAAGTCATGCCAATCATGCCAATCCTCTTGCCTCAACTTCCTGACTGCTGGGATTACAGGTGTGCAGCTCCACAGCCAGTTTGCATTGCCAAATATTTGTGTATAGGGTTGTTGATGGTATTTACTATTTATAGTGTTCTCTATTATCCTATAGTGCCTGATATGCAACATCATTAACATTTGTTCCAGTTCTAGTGTTTTGATGTTTATATTCTTTGATGCTTTTCCTTGAAAAATTTTATGTTCCTTGTACAGAAAAGCTAGTACTCCCATTTTTTCTCTATTTATACCGTGCTTTTTTTGCTTACTCAGATTTCTTTCTTTTCTCCATTTTCTTTTCTTTCCCCCACCCCCGAATTTAGTACAGGTTCTACAGGGTTTGCAGAGTTCAACTACAGAGATCGTACTCATAATAAATTGTATTTTCAGCTTCCCAAGTGCTGGGATTACAGGTATGCACCACCATGCCCAGTCTCAATCTCCTGCATATCTCACTGGAGGTGAAGATTAGGAGGCAGCAGAGCCTGCTGGAGAGCAGCCCTGGCCGCTGCGTTCTGCCTAAGCAAGTGCTTTCATACACTGAGTTGTCAGGCTGACTTAATTTCTCAGATTTCTATTTATTTATTTATTTATTTATTTATTTATTTATTTATTTATTTATGGTATTTTAGGAAAGGTTCTACAGGGTGTTCAGGGTCTCCCTAATAGATCAGAATGATAATCATCTGCTTGCTTATACTCCCCCAAGAGCTGAGATTACAGGTGCATGCCACCATATCCAGGCTCAGTTGCGGTCTCAGTGTGTCCCAGGGGTGTGACTGGTACAGCAGGCCCAGAGGTCGAATCTCTAGCCCCTGCACCTGCTTGTAGGTACTTTAATACGCCGAGCTATTTGGCCAACCCTCAGATTTCTTTGTTTTAGCTGTATGTTTTTGTTCCTAAATCTATCTCATTTTTCTTTCTAGATTATTATTATTATTATTATTATTATTATTATTATTATTATTATTATTTTATCTTGGTAAGGGTTTACAGGCTTACAGGGTTTCACAACATAGATTGGACATGTAGTGATCCTTCTGTGTTCAGCCTCCCAAGTGCTGGGATTACTCGCGAGTGCCATCATGTCTCAATGTAGCCCTGGGATGGGGCCAGCACGGGAAACCCAGATAGAACTGCAGCCGCTAGGTCTGACTAACCAGGTGTTTTAATCTGCTGAACTATTTCACCAGTCCTTCGTTCTAGATCTTTGAGATTTAAAATCTCAATGACTAATTTGAGACTTACTTTCTTCTCTAGTGCTATAGTTTTTTTTTTTTTTTCTTTTTTTGTAAATCATGTTACATTTGTTCACATTTTAACACAGTTCAATCTGTGTAACATGCAAATTAGTCTTTATTAGAAGAGTTCACAGAAGCGTGTTTAGCCTCAAAGTGCTGGGAAACATTTTTGTTTTCTTTGTTAATAATTTATAATTTTAAGTTATTTTGTTAAAGTAATACATTGTGTTTGTTTTCAATTATTTAAAGATTTTGTGGCTTGTTTTATGTCAACTGCATAGTATAACATCGATTTCATTTTCAAACATAATGTGTATCCTGCTCTTCTTGGTGGTTTATTTTATTCTATGGGTTGATGTTCTTCGCATATTGGAATCTACTGATAGTATCTTCTTGTTTAGTTTCAGAGACATGGAATTCTCTGTATTATGTAATATTGTAATTTATATGTCTGTCTTGAATGATATGAGATTGGATCTTATTTAAACCCACTTCTTCCTGGCTTCTTTTGGCACTCCTCTAGTGAGCGATCTCTTCTAATTTTACTACTATCTGTTGACACCTGTTTAATGAGAGATGTCTTATCTGAGCAGTGTAGCTCTCCACTGATATTTAGTTAGCTTGGAGGCTTAGAGTGCCTTGCCATTGGTTCTCAAACTTTTTTTCTTCTTCTTACCCTACAATTTGAGACAGGTCCTAAGGCTGTTGGAGAGTGGCAAAAGCTTTGTCTTCTCTGTCACAGATGAATAAAGCACAAAGGAATTCAGGTTAATTGTGGTGGAAATGTAGTTCCAACATGTTAGCATCATTTCTGATGACTTTGGCAGCGTCTGTTGTAATAAAGGAAAGACAGGCTCTAGCTTTTCTACTAAGAATTTACTGATTCAACTAAATGGAAGTGTTGTGGAACTTTTCTCCTACCTTAGGAGTGTGGAAGTCCAGGCTATGTATCGAACTTCTGTTAGTGTAAGAGAGGACATGACTGCAATTTTATTGTGTTGCTTGATTTGCATAGATGAATTTAAGAAAGCCCTCTGTCTCTCTTGGTATAGAAGCACCTGCATGTAGACCCAGCACAAAGGTAGATTAAAGTAAGAGCACAGCAACTCTGAGCCTAGCCTAGGCAATATAGCAAGATTCTATCTCCAAAATCAGGAAGGTTGTGTGCTCAAGTAATTAGTTTAGTGGGAAAGCCTTGAGTTCTTTACCTAATAATGTACCAAAATAACTATTTTTCGGTGTTGCTCCTTTTCTTCTCCCTTGGCTAAAGATAAGCTTTGTTTTATGGGTTTTATTATATGTACACCATATACTAAAGACACACATAAAACACACACACACACACACACACACACACACACAAAGATGTAGAAAAGAAGAAAGCTTTCTAATTCAGAAATCCATACTTGGGATATTATTTTAAAATAAAGCATAATGTCTATAAATTTTGTTATTGAAGAGCATCACCAGTAGTGAGAAAAATTCAAGAGGTTGGAGAGAGTGTTTAATTACACAAAGTAATCTCTGCAAATGTGAGAAATGACATTTGAGGACAAACATAAGTATTGGACTTTGGTGAGATCTGGTAATGTTTTCATGAGATTTGTCATTCTGACAAAAAGCAAAGTATCTCATTGCATTTATTTTGGCAGTGAGATAAGCCATATTGTCAACTAGTAATAAAAACAAATCAGAAAAAGAAGCTTAGACTGACATAGAATAAAATAATCTTTTCTAAATGGATAAAGCACCTAGACATATATAATAAGCTTGTCACAATATGGAAAGATTATTTGTTACTTGCAAAGACAAATGAAATGAAGTCTTCTAAAATGGATTTATTCATTCTTCTCAAAGATAGAGTAGAAAATTGGATTAACCAGTATTGAAGCTTTGACAAGAAAGCTGAAAAGTGGAAGTCTTGGCTGGCAAAGAGAGTACGTGGTCATCAGTGATCATGTGGGTGGAGCACAAAATATTACCCTGCCTCTGAGCAACAGCAAAAGACCAACTATTTTCAGCTTGGTGAATGAGTACTAAGAATGGAATCAATGAACTGTTAACATGAAGGAACTAGGGAGTAAAGTGGAGGATAAATGGACATAAAACACATCATCAGTGCTTCTTCTAGGTCCCTGTGGTGCTCAGGGCACGAAAGAAGACCAATTCCCTTGAGCAGATAGGTTTTAGTTTGCGTAAGAAAATGCTACAGACAGTGGTGATACACTAAATGGCTTGAGGGTACACTGCTGCCAGAATGAGCTATGCACAGCACAGTGGAGGCTGAGAACTGGAGTGTGGAGGTGAGCAGCCCCCTGGGAAAGCAGTATGTTATGCAGGGGTTCAATTGGTAAGTACTTCTCTGTGTAGCTGTAATGCTTGTGGAATGGGAGATTGACAATACTAATATATAAATGAATTAGTCCTGCCCTCCTCTGAAAAACAGATGGATAATTGAGTTAAATTTGATCTCACATTTTATCTATAATGGGACATCTTTGGCGATGATGTATGGGATCTCATGCAGTCACCTCAGTCTTCTCCCTCTACTTTCATGAATGATCACCAATTATTCACTTGGTTGTCAGAAACACATGCTATGACATATCCTGTAAAGACACTTAGCTAAAATTATCCAAAACTTACCATAGATATGTTGGATGCATAAATTAATGAATGTGATCAGGTCATAAGTAAACAGTCATTTGTACAAACCTAGATTTTCTCAGTCTCTCTATCCTCTACCACTATTTAATTTTATTACTGTTTTCATAAAATACTTAATCTACTGCATGGAACATAATAAGAATACATAAGTATCAATGTTGCAGGACAGATGTGAGAAGTCCAAGCCAGATGGGACCTTCATACATAGTTTGCTTATGAGGAATAAAAAAAAAAGGGGATGAAGACAGGTAGGCAAACATAGCTGAATGATTCCAGTGTTGAGGAAGGAAAAAAAAGTTAAGAAATGGTATATGGCAGGATATATTTTCTAGGAACAAAGGTAAAGAGCCCTAACTGTCAGAGTAATGTCTTTACCTGAGACTTTTATCTCTATAGCAGAATACCTGAACAAAGCAACTTAACAAGAAAATTTCTATTTGGATGACAGCTTTGAAGGACTCAGCTCCTGTGCCCTGTCCTTGTCTTTGCACCTGTAGTGCGGCAGGACAGGAGTGTGTCTGAGAAAGCACTTGCTTCATGACTAGGAGGCCAGAGGAACAGAAGGTGCTAGTGTCCCAGGGTTCTCCTTAACAGGATGTGTTCTTCGACCTAATTCATTCCTTCAGAAAGATTTTGCCACTTCCTGACTGCATTATGACTTCTGAACCAACCCTTGAACACCTAGCCAACATTTAAGATCGGTCTTGTGGTGGGCCCTTGTTTTTAGTAATTATAAATTAATTAGTGAAAGTCATTTTCAGAGGATGTAAGTGTGCAGGGTAATGTATTTCATTAGCTCAGAAATTATTAGGAATGAAAGAGAGTAAAGTGGGGATTAGGTAAGTAGAGGAAGTCAGCGATCCATATGGGAACTCACCATTGTGATTCTCACATCCTGTGTTTGGAATTAATAAGATGAGCTGTGCACACTGACAAGAAATTGCTCATTGTTGTTGCCTGAACTTACACTTAGTGCGTAATATTCAGATTGGCTTGGACAACAATTTGTTTCTGACATGATATTCATTTACTCATTTAATGATGACTATTGAGTATCTACAAGTATTAAAAGTGTTAGAGGTCATAAGAAGTTAGAGATGAATGAAAAAATCAAAATCTGCACTATTCTCTTCTGGCAGAAATTTAGAAAATCTAATAGATACACAAATATTCAGTGTAATAAAACTGTATGAAAACAGCACAATAAGCACAATAAGACAATATCATAGAATTTGAAAAGAGAAGTTATATAGGATGTAATAAAAATATAGCACATGTATAAATAAAAAAAAAATCATAGGGATGGGGGAAAAGCTCAGGGATTTAAGCACCTGACTGGAAGTGCAAGAACCTAGGTTTGATCCCCACTTCTTCATGCTTATACAGGGCATGATGATGCATGCCTGTAATCCCAGCAGTGGGGAGGCTGAGACAGGAGGATTTCTGCAAGTCTAAGCAGACTTAGTGAAACCTTACTCCAAAGAAAGAAGAGAGAGAGAGAGAGAGAGAGAGATTTTTAGATTAAAATAAAATCAAAGTAAAAAACATTGCCATTAGTTCCTTTCAAAATACTTGCCCTAACGCAGAAATGCTTATTTCATCATTATTACTACTTTCTAAAAAAAATACAGAAGACATTTTGTGTCTTCAGTTCGCTGTCACAACTGTGTTGTGTTCTCAATTGATTAGAAAGCTTTAAGTTTCATGGTCAGTCAGGACCATTTGTGAACTACGCAAATACACTGAGGATAGCAATGCGTAATACTAAAATCATGCTTGGAATACGTATACTTCTGGTGTTCTAATTATGCACTGCTTCTAATGTCATATCAATTGTTCTTGTACAGTCTCTCAAGCAAATGTTTGCTTAAAAATAAAAAGTAAAGAAAGAAGAAAGAAAGAAAGAAAGAAAGAAAGAAAGAAAGAAAGAAAGAAGAAAGGAGGTAATAGAATATGAGACAAGGAAAAAAGGTCATAAAAGTGTAATACTACAATTTTGTAAATGGTTAAGCTCAAAAATATCTGTGTAGCAATGTGTAATTGTTCTCATTTTAAAACATTCTTCGGGGTTTTTAACGTTTAGAATATCAACAACTAATGCAAAATACCTACTTCATGTTATGCCTAAGGCTTCATATTCAGAAAGATAGCGATGTTAAGTTCAAGTGCCTCTGTTATAGGGAAGAATATCAATAAGCTTCTCTTCTGGAGAGTTAACAACTTAAAGTTGGCAGTCCAAATGATTAGAGAAAAAAAAGGATACAAATATAGCCAATATTTTAGCTCCAGCCCTGCAAGATCAGTGAGAACCCAGGACATTAAAAGATCCTGTACTGTAACAGTCTATAACTCAGTGGTCTCCCAAATTTCCTGTTCAAGAAGATTATGGGGCTGCAGAGGAAGGTGATCAGTGATGTTCAGTGTGCCTAAGGAGAGTCACTTAGAGAGAAAATATTCTTCAGGCTTCCACAGAGAACAAAATGGTTAAGCAATGGCCATGATTCATCCAGATGGCTGACACTGACAAAAGTTTTGCAAACTTTAGTGCAATTTCAGGGCAAACCCTGAGGGAACCTGACTGACCTTGTCAGATACAAAAGTTACATATTTTTTGTGACACCGGTAGATCTTGCTTTATCTTGGTCTTAACCATCCAGGAGAAAAGTCTAACTACGAGGTATAAAAATAAAAGCCATATTAATATACTTAGTTGTAAAAAGCTCAAGTGAGCCGGCTCTGATAACACCAGATGAGCTGAAAATCCACTATTGTTATGGACTATTGGACTATATATACAGCTACTTTCTCTTTGTGCAATGAAAAGGAAGATCTATACTAAGGATATTTAGACAAGAAATGTCTGCATCTTGTACTCTGAACAACTATGGTGAAGACATCATTATGTAATTTATTAACTATTGTAATAATAGTAACAATAGCAACAACAACAACAATAATAATAATAATAATAACAGTAATAATAATAATAATAAAAGTTTCATGGCCAGTTTGCTTTTGCAAAAGACTGAAGTCACATGGTATAAAGTCAGGTGAATAAGGTGAGTGGAGACACACTGTAACATTTTTACTAGCCACCCTGTCCTATATGTGGCATCCTGCAGCAACATTCACCTCAAAGGCTCTCACAACAGATGACTTCCAGAGTTGCATTAGAAAGTGAGAATGACGAAACAACAATGTCCAAAATTAGGGAGCTATTTCAAGGTGAATTAGAGGTAAGATGTCATTTACACTCAAACTTTGATTTTTTATAAATTTATTTTTAAAGATTTCTTTTTATTTTATTTTCTTGTTTCAGAACTTTTGTTTGTTTATTTATTTATTTTTATGGCTGGCTCAGCCTGTCCTGAGGGCAGGGCTGGAGCAGCATGTGGTGCCGGGGGATTGAACCTCGGTCCCTGAGTCGCCTAAGCTTTCATAAGTAGGCGCTTTAGACCGTTGAGCCCTCCTGCTGGGCCCAATTTTCTATAAATTTAAACAAAGCATTTGCTCTTTTTCATTATAACCCTTTTAATATCAGCCATGGGTTGATCAGGGCAAGTCTTTCAGACATGTTTCATTTATCTATTTACCTATTTGATCTATTTATTTATTTATGTTTTGTTTTTTATTTTCTTTATTTTTTCTGACACTTGAATTACCAAATAGTTCTATGACTTTTGGAGACAAAGCATTTCAATGCAGTCCAGGTAAGCTGTATGTGTGTTTTACTAACAAGTGTCATTGTTATAACCTTATATAAGACAGAACAATGTCACTAGCCCTAGTAGTTATCCAAAGTGTTGTAATATCTTCAATTCACACTGAGCAAACCAACAGTGATGAAATTCAATAACAGTCCCATCACTTACTAGTTAGAGTAAAGTAAATAACATATTCTATGCAAGCAACAAATAATTTATTAATACTGTAAGCATAATGACATCACCTCTCACATAAGTCACTGGAAATATTAAGTAGATTATGTCATACCATCTTGTAGCAAATAATAATTCTAGGTGATACTATAAAGATTTTAGTAGATCAGATATTTCCTATCTTGATAATTAATCTCAGGTGTATTCCAAATCTAAACTTTTGAATGTAAGCACCCTTTAACAGTTCTTATGTTGTTCAACTATATCATATTTTTTAAAAAAAGAACCATGTTCCATATGTTCTCTTATCTGTATATCTATTGTAAAATTTGAAGTTAATATATAAAACTTTTAATTATTCTTCCTGAAACTTCATTTAAAAAGTTGAGAATCTCCACATATTCTTTAGAAAGTAGAACAGTCATTTATCTATACTTCCATAATATTCTTTTCACAAGGTATTCAGGAGAGAAGTGTGCAGGAAACTACACATCCCTTTTTAATGTATTAGTTGTTTCAGACTCTCACTACACAGCTCAGACTCCTGGTGATCCTCCTGCATTCAGCTTCCTCAGTGCTGGAATTAAAGGTCTGTGTCACTACTCCCAGGCCTCGCCCAGCTCAGCATGCACTGGGGGCAGAGTTGGCGTGACATGTGGTGCAGGGGATTGAACTGTGGTCCATGTGCTTGCCTAAACTTTCCTAAGCAGGTAATTTAGTCCACTGAGCAATTTCAGCAGCCCTACATTTCTATTTCATAACTTCCAGTTGTAGGAAAAAAGTAGAAAAATTTCCCCTCTTAAGTTAACGGGATTTTTAATTGCATGGTGAAATTAAGCTTGTTTACTAAGCTTTTTTGTGTTGTTGTGAATAGACTTTTGTAGTGCATAATAATTATGTTCTTCCTGGTGCTAAAAATATTTTGAATGATCAGCACCAGTTGTGTCAAAGGAAATGCTTCATTTGGAAATAAGCAAATGGATAGCTTCTTTTCTGCCAAAATATATTTTTCAGTGTGACTATTCAGCTTTTTTCTTAAAAATTACCATTCAAGGATATTTACTATATATTGGGCTAATAGCTTACAACTGTGCTCTTTCTGAATAGGTGATATAAGCTATGTGCAATCAGCCATGTATTCACAGTTCTAGCTGCTGCAGGTAATGCTATAATAAAGTACTTCTGAAGTACTGGAGTTCTGAAAATAATACATCTATGGTATTTGTTTGTGGGAAGGCAAAGAATGTTTTACACATAAAGTTGTTTCCTCTCAAATATGTTGTTCTCTTATTATATAAATAAATATAATATGAAGAAAAAATAGTGAAAATATACAAATAACAGTAAATCATGATTGAGTGATATTTTGCCACATTTCCCTAGAAAATATGAAGTAGCATGTCAGCTTTATCCTAATACTTCATTTGAGTATGAGAGGGACCATTGCTAGGAATGAAGTAAGGAGGGAAAATGGAATAAGGAAAAGTGAACTAAGAGAAAGATTTCTGTTAAGATCTTCTTAATTATATACCATTGTTACTGAATGCTTTCTCACATTGCTGCTTAGATAGGACTTTGAGATCATTGCACATCAGAGCTTTCATGAGAAGTAAAGATAGATAAGCCAGAAAAGAATGATGTTCCTTTCCTCTTCACTCACAGAATTGAATTTAACCACCATACACTAATTCTTTTGCAGTTTTGTTTTCTTTTTCTTTTTCTTTTTTTTAATGTAATTGGTACAGGGTCCCACTATGCAGCTCAGAGCCATAGTGATCCTACTGTTTTCAGCCTCCCCAGCTCTGGGATTACAGTTATGCACTTGTGCACTACCATGCCCTGTTCAGTGCACCTGTGGTGGGGCCTGCATGGCAAGTGGCGCCAGAGATAGAATCCCAGTCCCTGTGCTTGCCTAAGCAGGCGTTTAGTCCACTGAGCTATCTCACTGGCACTTCTGTGGTTTTGAGGGGTGATAGCCAGCATTTCAGTCCATTATTTGGGGAAGCCAAGGTTTCTGTGGATCGAGTTTTTCCTCTGTGTACTGAGTCATTTTAGGCTTTCTGAGATATGCACATAGGGTAGCCTTGGTGACAGTTTTGGTGGCACATGCACAGCATAGACTTTATAATGGTAGGAGCAAAATAAAACTTCCTCTTGGCCAGCAGCAGTTATCAGTGTTCTGGAAGGGAACAAGAGAAGCTTATGAGATTCTGCAGAAGTTCATAAACCAAACAAAGGGAAGAGATAAAGAGCTGTCAAGTCTTAAAAGACTTAATGTGGAGAGGACCCCAGGGACATAAATGGGGTGGATTATTTACTTAGAGCACCAGTTTTCTTGAATACCATCAGTGAGCGTGTAATGGTCTGTCTAGAGAGGACCTCTGCTCCATAGGTCCTAGGCTAATGTGAAACAACAGAGAAACTTCGGGAGCAGTACTAAAAGCAGCACTCTCTCCCTGTTAGGGAATCCTCAAGAATGAGTGTCTCCTGACTCCTGCACAGGATACATCTTGTGTAATTAACAATTTTCTAACCTTCATCTTGAGCCTGAAATATCTTCAAGAGTTGTAGGGTCTTAGTTTCCTTCTACTCATAGACGGATTTCTTCTGTAACTGGCAATGTATAGTAAGCACTGCCATTGTATAGTAAGTATCTGACAAATGAATGCTGAGATTCCAGGCATTTGCTTCCCTGTAAGCTCAAATTCTCTTACTGAGTAGTCAAACTAACATCTAGAACAGTATCTCTTTTCTTTTCCAGACGGTTTACCAAAATAGTAACTCAAAAAGTCCAGATTTTAATGAAAAGGAATTTTTTGTGTGTACAGGACTGGCTTTCAAACTCATAACCTTGCACCTGCCAGGCAGGCACTGGTGCCACAGAGCTATCTCCCCAGCTCCCCAAAAAGGAGCGCTCAATGTATAACCCTCATATATATTCATTTTGTTACTCAGCATCTATAATAATCCGAAACTAAAACTCGCTACACAGGAAGCCCAGAATTACACTGACTGTCACGGAAAGTTACAATGATCAACTATAGTCCTCTGTCAACGTTGGTTCCTCATATTGTATAAACACTAGGATATTGTACAACACTATGCATCAACAATTTAAACAGAATGTCCTACACCCATTTAAGGGTGTAGTTCATATTTAAACAACAACATTTCACAAGTACACTGGATTGAATGCTCTTAGTTAAATGACTTTGTTGAAAAACAGTATTATCCATCAACCAACTTTTAGTCTTAATTTGCTCGCAAGCGTATGCCCTTGTAAAGATAGTACTAAAGATAGTACTATCTAAAGATAGATAGTACCATTATACACCTTTTAGGAATCCTCTATCAATTTCCAAAGATTTATTCAAATATTTCTTATCCAGATATTCTTGGATCTGAATTTTTAATTATGCTCACTCTAGGTCATTGTCAAACATTTATTTATTTATTTATTTATTTATTTATTTACTTAGTCCTTTTGGGACAGGGTCTTGGTATGCAGTTCAGGCTGGCCTCGAGCTCACATTTATAGCCTGCGCTGGCCTTGAACTTGCACTGACCTTCCTGCTTCAGCCTCCAAAGTGCAAGGATTACAGGCATATGCCACCACACCCAGCCAAACTTTGAAACTATGTGTTTATAGGGTAGGAGTGATACAGTTTTAGTTATCGTTTTCTCATAGGAGAGAAAATGTAATAAAACTCTTGTAGCTTTAGCTCAGTAATATTTTATACATTAGGAATATAAATGTTTACACATTAGAAAGACATTTTTTTCACTGTTGATTTTCAGGGTAACCTCTGAGGGGAACTGTATTTTGGCAGAAATTATTACTAATCAACATTTGCCCCCAGCTAGTCATGGGCCAGAATCTTGATTCTTTTTCCTGTCTGCAAGAGTCAGAAACTGCAATTCCCATCCACATAATGTGTATAGCATTTCAGGTTGAAAGATCCTTTATGTCGTGCATCTGCTGTAACATCAGAGAACTAAAGTTGCTTCAGTGTTACAATGGTAGTGCTCTTATCACTTGACATTGTATTTTTATGTATTAATTATATATTAATTATACCTTAAGCCCTAGGTGCATTGACAAAATATCAGACTCACAACATATTAATCTCTCTTTCTCTGTCTCTGTCTCTGGCTCTGGCTCTCTCTGTCCCTCTCCCTCTCTCTTTGTCTTCTGTCTCTTTATCTTCTTTCAAGAAACCATGAATTGGGTCGTTTTCCTGCACCAGCTCTGTTTCCACCACAGGACTAGCAGAACCTTCTCTAGAACAGAAACAAACTAAATGTATTCTTCAGTTGCGTGTCTCAGATATTTTCTAACAATGGGAAAGCTGAACAGCATAAACACTATTTAATTTAAATAAATATAATAACTGATTAGAGGACTTTCAAGTACATTCTTTGTCAAAACAGGTTGAATGTGATCGTCCCATTGCATATGAAAACTGTAAGGATTATGACCATAAACACAGCACTGAATAAATATACATACATTAACAAAATATCACTATATGTACATTCCAACACATAATAAGAGAATTGGAAAGTCAGGAATATGAAAGCATACACATAAAATTTGAATTCAGACATACTTAAAGTCATTTGTTTCCTATTTATGGAAAATGCACTTTGAATATTATTATAATTCTTTTGAAAATGGAATAGTGCCAAAAAATATTGTGAAAATGTCTGTACATTACTACATTCCATCATTTAATACACAAAAGAATTACATTTCAAAAATTTCATTCTGAGGTAGAGATAGAAAATAAATATACGCTTACAAATTGTAACAAAATGCTGTGGTATCTTACTGGGGATATTATGAAATAAAAAAGGAACATCTAATAGCCTGTGTTTAAGAGGTTAAAAATTTCTCAGTAAATTGATACATAAAATTATGTCAAGGGGTAATAGTTTTACCATTGTAATATTGAAATAGCTTTAAATTTCTTCTGCTACCATGCTTACGATATTGCTGATGTGATGATTTTATTGGCACATAGCCCACAAAAGTGTGCTTGTTTGTTTGTGTTTATTTATTTATTTGGTAATTAGCTGCTTGCTATGCAGCTTGGACTTGTAGTGGTCCTCCTGCCTCAGCCTCCCCAGCACTGGGATTATGGGCATGTTTCACCATACCCAGAGTCAGTGGCTATCACAGAGTGCCCAGGTTCTGGATTATGCAGTCTATTACACGTGTATTGCTAGGGAGTCAAACCTAGGTGCTTGCATTTGCTAGGTAGGCATTTAGACCACTGAGTAATCCATGAATATGTAAAAGGCATGGCAAACATCATCCTTGCTCGCTCTGTGTCAGTCTGAATAATATTGTAAAGAAAATGCTCCTTGCAAATTTGTAAAACCAGGGAGTGAAAGAGTAGTAACTGGATTACTATCCACTTTATGATATTTCAAGTCTAGAAATAATTTCTGATCTTGTTTCCAATTTTTAATGTTTTCCTTAATAATCCTACAGTTAGACTAATAAAACTTCATATGTAATTCAACACAATCATTATGTGAGAGAAGGAGAACAGGAATTAAACAGGTTAGTTTAATTTTTACAATATTTATTATTATGCCTTATAAATGCATTTCCACATATCAATCAATCTATTTTATACAATATGGTTCATGTTGTATTTGGAGACAAACTTCGTCATTTTATGTTTTGTTTTTGGTGAACATTCTGAGGTTTGAAAACTATTTCTTCAAGTAACAATAGCAGGTGAGGGTGGAGAAAAGGGAATGAAAGAAAATATGGGGGGGGTAGAGTGAATGGAATCCATTGTCTAAAAGATATTTCTAGTATATTGATTGTGTACTTATGAAAACATTCCATTTGAATTTTGTTTGTACTTCAGGTTTATGCTAATTTAGTGGCATTATTATTATTACTATTATTATTATCATTTTATATATTTGGTACAGGCTCTCACTACACAGCTTGGATTTGTAGCGCTCCTCCTGTTTTCAGCCTCTCCAATGCTGGGATGACAGGTGCGCAACACTACATCTGGTCTTTAGTAGCATTACATTTAGCTCATTATTAGTAGTGACTAGTTTTTATTTCTAAATTCAGTTGGCTTCTTTTTAAGATAAAATCTATGTATTTTATATTTATGTGGAAGTGAGTGTGCAGATCAATTTTTCCTTGGAATTATAAGAATTAATGTCCCCACTCTTTAGTAGATGGTGGATTTAGAAATTACCTTAGAAGCTAAAATTGAGTATATTACTTTATGCTTCAATTTCTTTGTAAATAGTAAAATAACACTGTTCACTGAGGTTTAGAAGGCTTATATAAATATTGATGTGAAGAGAGTCACAGAGCAAATGAATAATTTACATCTATTTTCTTCGTTTGATAATTGTATTGTTTTCTTTTGTTGTCTTGTTTGTTTTGTTTTATTTTTTCTTTTGTTGTTCTTTTTTTGTACCAGAAATCAAAGTTAGAGTCTTGTACTTGACAGTTTTCTATTTTATGTTACTGGGGATATGATTGTTTACATTTCTTTTTCTTTTATCTGTCATTTTTGTTCTTGTTCTTGTTTTTGTTGTTGCTGTTGTTGTTCTTTTTTGTACCAGCAATCAAACTTAGGGTCTTGTTCTTGCCAGGCACTCCCTAAACCACTGAGGTTTGTCAAACTCTTGATTGTTTCCACAAAAAGAATACAATCAATAAATACCAACAACATAATGTTCCTGTAATGCCAATAGTCTATGAATCCACTGAACCTTTTCTATGGCCATTAATATCGACACTGAGAACAAACAGTTCTTTTTAAAATGTTACAGTTGATATGCCTTTCTGTTTTGATGCAGTGAGACTGATCAGTATTGAAAGAATACGGTTTTTAGATAGTAATTTTGATATAGCCAGTGATGTTAGAATATCAATGGACAAGCATCCTCTAAGTGACAGTTTCTGGCTAGAGTCCCAGGAGAAAATTAAGAGAGAAAATAATTTCAATGTTGCAAAGTTATAGAATACAAATTAAATGACCATGTCATTAACAATCGTTCCTTGTAATGATCCGATGAATCAGAAGTAGGAAAGTCATTTCAAAGCTGACCACATAATCCATATTGACATATTTCTGAAAAGTTTTCCAAGTTGCGTTATTAGGCTTAACCTATGAATATTTCTTTTCTCAGGGAAACCATTTTATGGCAGTTCAATATGAGTTTTAAAAGTCATCCTTTGGGGGTGGACAAGGTTCAACTTCACTTTTTAAAATTTTGTTAATTTTAATGAGAAAGAAATAACAATGAGACAGTTTTAAAACACATTAGTAGGACAGTTACATTGAATATTGTCTTTGTAGTAGTTGTTCAGAGTACAAGATGCAGACATCATAACTTTTCTAAACACAATCAGTAGTACAAATCTTTCTTCTCACTGAACGAAGATAAAGTAGCTGTATAAATTCATGATTTTAAACTAACTTCCTGATTTGGTACCATGAAAAGTTAAAATATTTCTTATTACATTAACTGTTGATAAATACTAAATAATATTTTGTTCTTCTGAATAAAAGTAATTATTTTGAATCACGATTTAAGCAAATAGTGTAATTATAACATCCTGGGGGTGGGGCTGACACAGCATGTGGTGCCAGAGATCAAATCACAGTCCCTGCTGTTACCTAAGCTTTCCTAAGCAGGCACTTTAGACAGCTGAGCTATCTCCCCAGCCCCTCTTCTTCAATGCACTGAATTTAAAGATCTGATTAAATTTGTCACTGGCTCTTCTGGACCAGCAGAGATATTATATTAGCACTTTAAATTCACGTATGTAGGATAAATAAGAGCACTTAGGCTTTAAAATAAAAGCTGAAAATGACTGATTTTTTTTTTTTTTAATCATTCTCAGAGCCATAGCAAAGCACAAACATGATTCTGGATCATGCAACTTTTGACAATTTATAGTTTATTTTGGAATTAAGACCGTAGTCAATACAATAGTCCCTCACTACTTAGCCTTTCAACTTTCATGAACTGACTTGCTTTGAGAATTTTCAAAAGGATATTAATCTAAATTATCTATCGTGGATTTTTCACTATCACAGGATTTTGCAGTACTGTAGAGTATGCATATGTTGTAAAAATCACACAGTTTTACAAATTTAGTCAATAGTTAAGAACGTTAAAAGGGATAAGTGAAGGACAACTGTACAGACCATTTTCCCAATAAAATACTTAACACTATTATAATAGAAAAAGATCAAGAATGTGTGCTAGTATACTTTTCACTGTACATGCAGATCCTAGAGAGGCTTTTTGGGAGGAGGATAGATTTGACATCTTTTAAACATTGTTATTTATTGAAATCGAGCATTTCATATGTAAATGGGGAAATTAAGAAACCTACTTATTTTGAAATGTAGATCACTATTAACTGTGATCACAGTTTTGCAGTGGATCATTATTTTGTATTTTAAGTAGTTTTCAAAAGAGTAATATATTTTTATTGAATGAATGCTATAATTATATTATCATAGTTTACATTACATTTAAAGTGAGGTATAACAGGCTGGGAGATAGTTCCATGGGACAAGTGCCTGCCTGACAAGTGCAAGGTTGTGAGTTTGAACTTCAGCCCCACAAATAAATAAATAAATAAATAAATAAATAAATAAATAGAATAAAACATAAAATAATTATATAATTCCAATTAAATTGATTGTAATCTGACTTGAAAAACTATAAATTACCAACATTTTAAAAAGGTATAAAGGTTATGTTAAATTTTTAAGTACTATTTTAACGTGGTTTAATTTTATGAATGCATCCAGGGTTGATAATCTCAAAATCCAGGAAGTTTTCTGAAAATACTTTTATTTTTGCAATCACGTTTGTATAGATATTGTTATGTTACCTATTGTTATGTTACCTAAGTCTGCCTTTTTCATGTAATTGTGGGGTTCTTCGGAAAAAAGATGTATCTTGCATATTTTGTCAGCAAATTCTGCATCTCAGTTCTCAGAACCTTCTTTTCAAGGACACATGGTCCTTTGGTGTTCCCCCACTGGGACAGCAATGATAATTTAAAAATAATTTAACAGTCGTCTTTATACACAAGTATCTATATACCTACACATTTTATTACTGTTTTCACAAAGTAAGACATGAGTGAAAATAGTAACAGTGTCAAAGAGTGGTTTTTATTTTTGTTTGAATACTTTGCCTCTGATAGTGCCATTAATTTCCAAAATCATTTTGATGATAATAGTTTTACATTTGTCTCACCAACAAAGGTACTGACATCAGCAGCTTATGAGTGGCTGCAATATTTTTGATACTTTATCCTATAGAAAACAATTACTTTGTCCTTAGAATTCAATGAGAGTAAAATAAATTGCTTAAATTTATTCCATTATAATTATGAAATAAAATACACATTTTGGCACAATTATAAGCTCGAATCATAAAATTTATATATATTCTGACCTTATTGGGGGAAATTTCAAATGAAGTCTAGTCTTGTATTTAAACTTTCTAATCTTTCCACTTACCGACACAATATAATTCAAATCTTTTAAGCTAGATAAATCCACCAAAGCGCTTCTTTTTATTATGCAAATGCTTTTTACCAGATTACATTACTTTTCAGAGTTAGAGTAACATACAGCAAAGAGCTTGACAAAACAAGAGTATATTAAGTCCTATGCATATAATTTTACTTTTTAGTGATCGCATCTTCTTGTAGGTTTAAAATTTTTAAAATGTACATATAGCACACTTGGCCTACCGTAACCTATCTACACTCTGACCTCAATTTTCCCCAACTATCCTGTCCAATAGTATTTTAAGTTTTAAGAGAGACTTTGATGATGCATGTTGCAAAACAAATAATCATGTATAGAACCGAGTGATTTAAGGCGAAATGTTTCATTTCTTTATATCTTGAGTGAGAGAGGAAAAATGAAAATGTAGAGTACATTGGGCTTCTACACACAGTGTGTGCTTTTGACTTACTTTAAGACCCCTTTTTAAAAGTGACAAAATAAGCAGTGTAATTGAATGCAACCAAAATTTTCTTAAATGTACAAAAAAGGATCATGCAGAAAGAATACTGTAAAAAGATACAGATGTTAAGAATAAAAGAAAAAGAAAAGCTCTTACATTGTGCATTGCCAGTTACTTTGGCAAATTACTACAAGGCCAGCAAAGTATACTTGTATCCAAAACCGTCTGAGCATAGTTCCTGAGTCAGGGCTAGCTTCTTGGATGGAAAGGAAAATGACTGTCTACTAATATTAATGTCTGATCGTCTAAGCAAGCCTCAATAAATAGACATTCTAAGAGGAAAAAAAAAAGATGTGTACAGAAAAATAACACACAGCAATGAGAGATATCAAGAGCAGCAGTTCTATGAGGAGAGAGTAAGATAGTTTGGCTACAAGCACATGTCAGGTATGTCTGACAAATAATCCAGAGAACCAGGATATTGACTGGACTCTATGACAAGAAGAAACTTGAGAAGGAAGAACTTTGCATAACTGGATGAATTCTCTCAGTGTTAAGCCCCATGTAAACTATCTCTATGATGACCTATAAGATGCCTTGGTAATCTTACAGTTATATGAAAGAATTAAAGTTTCTATGGACTGGAGTAATGTCAATAAGTCTCCATACCCAAAACTTGGAACCAACATGAAAAGCTAGAAAACAGCAACTATGCTGGAGAATTAGGGAAGCACCCTGCTAAATTCTCCCTGGTTGGCTTTGGAGGACAAGAACTGAATTATGAGAACCAAACCTTGACCTTAGCTTTGATCTGGAAGCTGATGAGAAGATAAATGCTCAGTGTCCTGAAGAATCTGGAGAGGGTCAGAAAGCTAATGATGAGATTACTGTGAACTAGGCGAACTGAATGAAGAGTGAAGCTGGGAAATCAAATTTCATTCAGAGTTTTAATGACAAGACAATTAGCTCCAGTTGTGGATTTAATTGATGCCATCCAACCAGGTTGCATAAACTATGACCTTGTTAAGAGGGGCAATCTAACAGAAGATGACTAGCACAGCAACGCCAAGTATGCTGTGTCATTGGTTAGAAGAGATGGAGCTAGAGTGTATTCCCTCCCTGAAGACCTTGTAGAAGTAAAGCCCAAAATGGTCATGACAGTGTTTGCATGTTTGATGGGCAGGGGCATGAAGCTAGTGTAAAATAACCAACCTGAATAAACAACAAACCTTGTTCCGGGGTACATAATTAGCAAGTCCGCTATTTTCAGATGAAGTTATCTTGGCTTGAAGCATTCTAAAACTCTTCTTGTTTTTAGGAGCCAACCTCGATCTTTCAGACAAGATGGCAAGCCACTTAAGAAAGTGAATTGATCCTGTTTTTATACAACTAAATATCTGAGTATCAGAAATTACGGTGGAATTTTGAAAGATGCCTTAAAATCTGTCACCAGACACTTTTTCCTTACTTTGTTGTGCTGAACTGAGGAGAGATAAGTACAGGATGATCAGCTTCCTGTTCTCCACAGATAGAGCAAAAAGAGAATTTTTTTTTTATCAGATCCTGAAATAGAACGATCACATTTAAATGTGTAGTTCAGAAAGGGAGCAGTCAAGTAGTAGAATGATTTAAATGGAGAAGGATCCAAAAATTTTTAAATTTACAACATAATTTATAAACATTAGAGGTTCAATAAGATTTTATTAGATTACTTTAATAGAAGCGCCCACAACTTTTAACTTAACTTGTTTATCCTGAGTCTTGTATTTCATCCCTCAGCCAGCCAGCCAGCCAGCCAGGTGGTCACTTTTATACCTATCTTTCCCAAAGCAGAAATAAAAGTTTATTTTAATTCTGAAGCTCAGTTTCATATATGTGATGCAGTTTCAATGGTATATAATATTAAAGAGCATAAATAAATATATTGAAAAATACCAATCATCATTTTTCTAGAATTAAAACAAGTAAAATTTAATATAGCTTATTAACTTAGATATGCTTTTGCCCATTAGATTTACATGTACTAAAGTGACTAATAATATATGCAGTAGTCTTTTTTCATAGCAGAAGTTTTGATATTTCTGTGTTGATATGGATTCCTAATATCTCAATCATTTCAATAATGATTTTGTGTTCTTTAATTATTTGATAGTTTTAGTAATGAAGTGCAATCAGATCTCATTCCAAGGCTTATGCTCACTATATGTACTAACTCTTCATTTCAAGCTGAGAGGAATAGAATTCTAGTATTGACTACATCGTATTAGTTCAAAATTATTAAAGACTGGTGAATAGTTTTGGGTTTTCTTTACACAAAAATTTAATCATACATAAGCTATAGGTATTTTCACAAGACTGTTATAAATACCATATATAACATTATGTTCAAATTATATTTAAAAAATAATGTGTATCCATTCCTCATATAATAGAGTATTACTCAGCTATAAAAACAAAATCTTAGAGGTACAATAGATACTACAGAAGTGGAAGAAACTGTTCAAAGGGGCAAGGGAAAGGAGTAATGAAAGAAAAAAGCAAGAAAGGTAGAAGGAAAGAAAGAAAGAAGGAAGGAAAGAAAGGAAGGAAGGAAGGAAGGAAGGAAAGAAAGAAAGAAAGAAAGAAAGAAAGAAAGAAAGAAAGAAAGAAAGAAAGAAGTAATATATATGCATATACATAGGATAGCTTGGTAAATTGTATTTCTCAATGTTACGGTTTATATCTAGTTGTCCCCCCAAAGCCTCATGTAGTCACTGGGCGGAGACTTCTGTAGATTGAGACTTGACTAATGAGTCACTGCGATTATGTGTTTTAGTACTGATAGGATTATCAGTCTGAGTAGGGCCGGGACTATGAGTGTGGTCTAGGGCGGATATCCTAAGGCAGAGAGCCTGATAGGAATACAAAGAGAGACAGAAAGACAGACTGGAGTTGCTGCTCTGCTGCTCTGACTGATTTGCTGCCTCTGTACCATTTTGTTGCTGTTCCGCCACCATGGACTGGATGCTCTCTGCCCTGTTCCACTCAGCCTTGGGCCAGCCGAATATGGACTGAAATCTCCGGTAAGTGTGAGCTAATAAACCTTTCTTTCCTACATTGCTAGTGTTGGGTATTTGTCCCAGCAACGAGTAAAAAGTAACTAAGACACTGACTTTTCCTGTTCTGTTAAAAGGAGCACTTAATGCCTAACCTTTTCCCTCTTGTTTTTAATTTTTTGACCAGTTTCATGTGCTTACATCTGGTTATCTCAACAACTTATTTGAAGACAACAATATGCAATATAACAACCATTGTTCAACTATTAAAAATAATGTATAGTTATACAATTTGAAATTTATTTATTTATTGCCTTATTGTGTTTGGCTCAGCCCACCCTCCCTGGGGCAGGGCTGGTGCAGCCTGTGATGCCAATGTCGAACCATGGTCCCTGTGCTTTCCTAAGCTTGCCTAAGCAGGAGTTACAGAACGTTGAGTTATCTTGCTGGCCTATTGAAATTTATTTATTTATTTATTTATTTATTTATTTATTTATTTTTGTCTTTTTGAGACAGGGTCTCGCTATGCAGTTCAGGCTGGCCTTGAGCTCACTTTTGTAGCTCAAGCTGGTCTCGAACTTGCACTAATCCTCCTGCCTCAGCCTCCCAAGTGCTGGGATTACAGGCATGAGACACTATGCCCGGCTTGAAATTTATTTTTGATAAATATCATTTTTCTAAATTTTAAAAAGGTAGTTCATGGCCGGGCATGGTGGCTCACGCCTGTAATCCCAGCACTCCGGAGGCTGAGGCAGGAGGATTGGTGTGAGTTCGAGACCAGCCTGGGCTACAAAAGTGAGCTCAAGGCCAGCCTCAACTGCATAGCAAGACCCTGTCTCAAAAAGACAAAAAAAAAAAAAAAAAAAAGGTAGTTCATGGCAATAGATTGATAGCTATTCTTTTAATAAATAGCATTTCTTGTTTTCAGTAAGTGTGTTGTTTTTCAAGTTTACTTTAAAGGAATCAAAATAAATTTTGACTGTGATTGTGCTGGATTCAATGTCATTTGCAAAGTCTTTAACTACGTTCAAAGTATACTAATAGAAAATTTAAGCAAAAAATGATTAAATGAATCTCTGGTTGTTTGCCTCTCAGGAAAAAAACCTGAAGTGTAGAGTATATTTTAGATTCCTTGGCCTAGTGTCTGGAAAAATTAAGATAAAATTTTCTATTTTTAATTATTAAATATACATGTGAATTAATTTTAAGATAGGATTCTTCAATTATATGAAAAATAAAAAAACAAAAATCATTATATATGTATCAGAATGTGAGAAAATTAAGGTCTTGTGTCTTTAAATTTGCCAGAACATTTTTTTTCTGAATACTTGACTTTTACTTTATAATCTGCCAGACTGAAGTTTTTAATCTAGATTGTAACGTGCACAAAATGTTCAGAAGCATATCTGGTTATAGATAAAATGCATTATTTAATTACTTATAACTTATTTAAATAAAATTAGACTCTGACTAAATAGAAGATTGGAATGTTGGTACAGGGTATGAAAATATATAAAAATTTAACAAAATATTTTTACTTTGAATATTTTTCCATTTTAAAATTATGTATGCTTATAGTTTTAAATATATAAGCAAAGAATTTTCAGTAAACTTCAAAGATTTTTTGTCTGACCCATCATCAATAACAATGATTTTTACAAACACATACTATAAATATTCCAACTGTAGGTAATTTGAAAGTAATCATCATTAAAACAGATTTAAAATCGTTTTCAAGATGAATAGTTACTTAATGATTAGCAATGTGCAAAACCGAGAAAAAAAGAACTTATTCAGTATGTGAGAAAAAGGGGAAATATATTATAGACAGACATATACAAGCTTATATGATATAAAATATGTATTTCTAATTATACAGAAAAAAGTCTAGAAATAAAAATGGAAAACTGTAACACAGCATAGATAGATAGATAGATAGATAGATAGATAGATAGATAGATAGATAGATATTTCAAGGTTTTTTTCCTATGGAGTTACAAATCATTCAATTTTTATGTTCTAAAAAAGCTCAATATAATGTCACTATGATGAATTAATAAATCATAAATATTTCTTACTCTCAGGGATAATAATTATTTATATGCTTTATTTTCATCTAGTATACATGTCCATATGTGTTTCCATAAGCATACAGACATCCACATTTTAGAATAAAAATAAATGCTTATTTCCTTGGATGTTTTCTTTTCTAAATAAGACCCCTCTCTTGTTCCCCTCTTGAGCAGTAACTTTCTTTCCCTCAAGAAATGGGTTCTGCTCATTATAAAAAGAGCACAAAACCTCGCAGAAATAGGATAACATATAACAACACATATGTTACAGATTTTCAAAATTATAATAGATGACTAACAGTGATTGATATATTATCTATTTTTATCATAAAATCTGATGTTGAGATTAACAGATATTGTTATGCAAGATGAGAGGTATGATTGAATACTATCACATCCTTTCAGGAAATCTTAAAGTTTTCTCTCTCATTTTTAATTACCTTTTAAAACAATTTGAAGAAGGTATGTTACTAATTGATATGACATTCAAAATGGTACACAATTAGAAGACCAAAATGATAGGTATTTCTATTTATTTATGTGTTTATTTATTTATTTATTTATTTATTTATTTATTTATTTTCGTGCTACCAGTTATTGAACTCAGGACCCTGGGCTTGCCAGGCAAGCACTTACTCTACTGAGCTATCGCCCTGGCTCCCTTGACAGGTATTTCTATCATGATTTTAGTATTACATATTGGTGTCCTCAATGTAGTTGCTTAATTCACAGATATTAGCATAGAGAGTCACGAGGAGATTTCTACCCATTAACTGCTATTTTTAAATGCCTGATGGAAATTCTTAGCTCAATTGCCTTATCCATTTTGCATATGCACATGTGTGGATTTGTCCATACCTTACTACCTAACTTTTTTCCTTTTGCTTTCTTTACTGTGTTTGTTATATCTCTCAGATTTTATTTCTTCTTTTGAGTTCTTGTACTAGGAAGATAGTATGATGCTTACCTGTTTGGGTCTGGTTTAACTCACTTATATGTATAGCCTCAACTTTTGCATCCACTTACATAGGAAGGTATCAAATGTATTTGTCTTCATAGCTGAGTAATACTACATTGGATAAAAACATCACATGTTTTTTTTTATTTATTCTTCAGATGGCAAGCATTTTGGTTGTTTCCAAGATCTGGCTATTACAAATTGGACTGCTGTAAACATGAGTGCAAATATATCACTATGATAGAAGGTTTTCAGTTATTTTGCAAAACTTCCCAGGAGGAGAAGAGCTGGACTGAATGAAACTTCCAGTCCTAATTTTTTGAGGAGCCTCCACACTGATTTTCATAGTAGTTGCACCAGTCTACATTGCCACCAGCAGTGGATAAGGGTTCCTTCCTATTTCCCCACAGCTTCTCTAGCATTTGTTGTTGTTTGATTTCATTATGACAGCCATTCTTTCTGGAGTTAGATGCTATCTCAGTGTTGTTTCAATTTCAATAGTAGAGTATTTTTCATGTATTCATTCATTTCTTGTATTTCTTCTGAGAGGTGTGTACCCATCTCAAATGCTCATTTTGGGATGGTTTTTTTAAATTTTAGGGCCCAAATTTATTTTTCTTTTATATAATTTCTGGATAGAAGATATTTACTGAGATTGTTGGTTAGGAATTTTTCCAAATTTGCAGATCGTCTTTTCACTCTGTTGGTGATTACTTTGATGTGCAGAAACTTCTAAATACCAGAAGACATGAGTTGTTAATTCTTTCAAGTATTTCCCATGCAATTTCATTTTTGTTCACGAACTTTTCGCCTAGCTCTTTATCTTCAAGATATTCACCCACCTTCTCTTCTAGGAGATCTGGTGTTTCTGGTCTAATGTTTAAATCTTTAATTTATTTTGACTTTACTTTGGTGCATTATGGTAGACCAAATCTAGTTTTAGTTTTGAGCATGTAGAGAGCCAGTTTTTCCAATAGCATTTGTTAAAGAGGATATCTTTCTACTGCTGAGTATGTTTAGCCCTTTTGTCAAAGACAAGATGGATGAGTTTGTTTGAATTTTCTAATCTATTGTCTAATTTATTGTCAGGTCAATATTTTGCCAATGCTGTGCTGATTTTATCACAGTAGTTTTGTAGTATAATTTCAAGTCAGGGATTGCAATGTCTCCTGTTTTGACTTTGTTGCCCAAGATTGTTTTTGCTATTCTAGGTCTTTTCTGGTTCCAAATAAATCTTAGGAATGATTTCTCTAGATCAATGTGATACATTTGTGTTATTTTTATAGGGATTGATTTAAATCTCACAATTTGGGGAGTTTGGCCACCTTCAAAACATTGGTTCTTCCTATCCAGGAGCAGGGGCTACCTTTCCATTTTCTGAATCCCTCCACAAAATCTTTATTCAGAGCAATGTAATTTCCATTAATAGATCTTTTATTTCTTCAGTTAGATTAATTTGTAAGTATTTTATTTTCTGAGGGGGTATTGTAAAAGATTTCTTCTTTCATTTCTTTCTTAGTGTGATCGTTCTGTGTGGGGGAATGTTATTGACTTTTGGGTACTAACTTTGTATCCTGCTATTGAAGTTATGTATTAATTCTAGTAGCTTTTGGGAGGACTTTTTGCATCTTTTCAGTAGAGTATCATTTCATCTGAAAATAGTGATATTTTAACTTCTTTACTTGTTCTTATATCTTTTATTTCTCTCTCTTGTCTAATGGTTCTGGCTAATGATTCCAGCAGTATAGTACTAGAGGATATCCTTGTCTTGTACCTGATCAGAAAGTAAAAGATTTTAGTTTTTCCCTATTTAGAATTATGTTAGACATTGGACTGTCATAGATGGCTTTTATCAGATTGAGTTAGAGGCAATCTATTCCAATTTTCTGTAAGATTTTGAACATGCATGTGTTGGACGTTGTCAATTGACTATTTTTTTTCCATCTATGTTCATGAGGGAGATTGGTTTGTAGTTCTGCTTTGCTTGTTTGTTTGTTTGGTTGCTTTTTGTCTTTTTGAGATAGGATCTTGCTATGCAGATCACTTTTTGTAGCCCAGGCTACAAAAAAAGCCCATATATATATATACGCTTTTCTCTAGCTGCTTTTAGTACATTGTTCTTGGTCTCGATTATTATAGGTCTGGACTTAGTTTTAATTGGATTGATGTTATTTGGAGTTCTGTATGCTTCATTTACCTAAGTGTCAGTTTGTTTTGCCATATTCTGAACATTGTCTGCTGTAACTTCTGCCTATATTCATTTTTTAAATTTATTTATTTCAGGTCCAGAGTTTGAACTCATGACCTGTTCTGCTCCTGGATTAGCTGGCCAGATCCTTCTCATAGCTTCTCTGCCGGGAGTTCAACCACAGAGTTCCACACTAGGCCTGCCCACTGAAGGAGGTTCCAATGGGAGGCAGGAGCCACAAGCCCAGCTTATCTAGTTTACCACGCTGGCTCACTGGCAAGAAGGTTCTGGTAGGCAGTGAATGACATCTCTTTGAATGTTTACTTAAAGCATTTTTATAACTTATATTATCAGATAAAATAGATACCATAGTAAGTTTTCCATGTCATTCTAGACTTCGGATCTTGTTTTTATAATAAATATGTCAAGCACAGTATTTTATATCCAGATGAATTATTTATATTTTAGAGCAATCCATCCTGCAATAATTACCCTTTTATACACATCCATAAAAACACACTGTTTCCATCATAAATGACAATAAATTGCTGAGTACATACATTGTAATTCTTTGAGGTGCTGCCAAGTATGTCTTTCATGTTCATCGATAACACTGCAAAGCCTGGACAAGAGAGCATCCACAGCACACTACACGCTACTGTAATCCTTTAGGTTTCCAATCTCCTCCAATCTTCCTCTTACTGTTCTTCCCGACTTCCTTGTCCTTCAGTCATTCACTCTTTTATGACTTGGTAGGCACTTGCCCAAATTAAAGACACTGTATTTACTATACCTTCTGTGATTCTAAAATTCAGTTATAGGTTCATCTGATTATTCAAATGTTTCCTACATATCTTGTTTTTTGTATTTAATATTATGCCCACTATATTAATAACTCTGTCAGAGATGGGTTTTGTCAGAGTGAAGTAGAGACAATTTATTCCAATTTTCTTTAGGACTTTGAACGTGAATGAGTATTGGACATTGTCAAATGATTTTGTAATTATTTAAAACCAAAACTTCAACTAGAAGATTATTTACTAGAAGGATGACTTAAATCTTATTTTGATTGGACAGAGTGCTCTGTGGACCATTTTTTGTATTGTTTCCATATAATCTATTAGTTTTATAATTGGGGACGAAAGTTAAAGCATTGCCATAAGTAAAAATTTACTTGATGCCCCTGGGAGCAGATAAGAAACAGAAAATGAAAATGATGTATAATAGACATTTTGAAGTGGGAAGGAAATTTCAAATGGGAAGAACTAAAGAGGGAGGAATGTGAAAGTAAAGAAGGAAAAACAAATGAGAGGAAAAAAAGATACAATGGAAATGAAACGTTTGTAAATAAAGACGTGAAGAGATGAAGGGAAGGTAGGAGAATGAGAAAAAAAGAAGAATCAAGGGTATCATGTATAGGTACAAAATTGCTGTGGTGCGCATGATATTATGTACATCTAAAATGTACCAATGAATTTAAAAATTAGTTCAAAACTTGACTTCAGCCTCTCATGCCAATTTCTACATTTAATATAGTATTATTCATTCTATGCAGTAGAATAACATTTTCTTACCTGATATTTTCTGGCTGTGATATGCCCTCATAGCTAGAAGGCAGTTCTAATTAATAATTCAATGAAACTCATTGTCCTGGTAGAAATAATTTTCTCTTTACTTTTAAGATCTACAAACAAGTAGAGCTCAAGGTTATGAGAATCAGGCTTCTATAATGGAGTTAAAGAAATGGAAAATCGTAATAGAAAGGAAGTCATTTCTATTTTTCCTTTCTTTTCTGAGACTATTCAAGCAATAGAAATAATGCAATATGCAGTTTGTTATTTCAAACAATATGCAGATTGTTATTTCAAGCATTTACCAGATCCCATAGAACTGCATATCATGTTCTCAAGACATTTGTATCAATATCATAACCTGAACATGAGCAAGATATTCCATTAGTCTGTTTGTCCAGCTACTATTAATGCTAGTGTAATGGTAGGCACATTAAATACAAGTGATCTCAGTTCTGCTTATTTCCTGCTACAAATTGTATTATATGTTTACAAACATTATGAGGTGGTCAATAATGTATTACAAAGCAGGGAAGGTAGCACCTGCCTAGCAAATACAAGGAGATAGTTTCAATTCCCAGTATCTGCATGCCTTGCCAATCTTCCGCTGAGTTCCAACAAAAACCAGAAGTGGTGATGTGCACCTGTAATCCCAGTGGTATGGACGATGACACAGTAGGACAACTACATGTCTAAGCTGCATCTTGAGACCCAATACCAAATAAATTAAAGACAAAAAAGACACTGTCTTTTTTTTTTTTTTAATTCATTACATAAGTGTTCAAATGTTCCTCTTCCCTGGTCCTTATTCAAAATTTTCAGACTTTCAATGAACTTAATAATTTGGTTTAAACAATATATTTAATTTTTCCTGTGTCACTGTTGTGTCCAAAGTGGCTAAATGTGGAAGGATTTTCTGAGTACCATTACATGGTTCAAGACTCAGTAACTTACTTTAGGATCTAGGTCATTGGATCTAGAAACATTCCTGATTTTTGAAACCTCTGAAAAGTATGGTGTAACTTTTCCATCTATGGTACTTAAAGTACTTGTAACTTGTGTCTGTCCTATTTGCTCTCCTTGGGATGGATGATCAATAAAAAAAAATGACATGGTCTAATATTTTGAGCTATTCAATACTCCTTCAGTTTCTGACTTTGAAAAAGCAAAGAGAAATAAAGAACTTTTGAGGCAAGATTGTGAAAGCATACTGTTACTGCTAATAATTAATGCTGAAGTTACTGCTAAAGGAAACTACTATGGTGCTTGTAAAATTAGGAAAAAAAATTGACCAGCTAAATAGTAAAATATCTGACATCATAGTTCTACAACTATAGTTGCCAAAAGTACAGTGTCTATTTAGCTAAGTATATAATAATCCGTAGTCATTCTGAAAAGCCTATATTATTTCAGTAATAGTTGATCTCATAGATATTACCATCCCTGCATTTTTCAATCTGTAATGAACAGCTCTCCAGGAATAAAATATTACTTTTATATTATGAAAATTAGTATGCAAAAAACATTTTTAATACTTTGATTTACTTACTGGTTATTCACCTCACCAAGCATCCTCATTACCTTCTTTTTAAATTTTATTAATTTTAACAAGAAAGAAATAACAATGAAACAATTTCTTTCTTTTTCTTCTTATTTATTTTTTTGAATTAAAATTCTGTCTCTGAGGTGGATATTTAATACCAATTTCTGTTAATGTCAAGTTTGTTTCAAGACTGAAAATGCACTGCTTATTTTAACGTAATTTTTAATAGAAGGAATTGGCATTTAGGGATAGCCTTGTTAAACAGCAAATAGAAGGGATTGGTAAATATATTAGTAGATAAAGATAAAAGATTTTGAGAGGGCAATGGCCACCCTAATCTTGGAGAGCAAAACAAAAGAGGATAATCTATTGCCCTGCAAATGACTGGCAAAGGATGCTAAGAAGCTGAAGTTCAGACCTTTGAGGGGCAGAGGCTCCTTGGCTCCTGGGTCTGCTGTTCTCTGTGAGGAGAAATCACATGTGGCTGGGTTTCATTTCTTCACTGAGCGAGCAGCCACCTCTAAGGAGTGGTGTGAAGATGGGAAGGGAAGGAATGGGGAAAAGAGTCCTGCAAGGTTGCTAGAACTGCTGGAAAAGTTTACAAGGTCAATGAAAACAAAGGTGCATAAATCACAGAGAAGCTGCAGCAAAAACAAAGCCAAGGTCGTCCTTCCTGAAGCAGGCTTGCTTCCCTGGCAGCACACTGCACCCTGGAGAACCAGGCAACCACAGCCTATTTAGCAGAGTCTCAGCACAGAAATGATGAAAAGATTTATTTGGAATTGAGAGAATTCTTTACTTTACATCAAGTAGTGAAAATTTCCAGGGACTTCCTATTGGTTCCCCAAACACAGGGCCTTGTGCCTGCAAGGCAAGAACTCTACCACTCACTCTAGCCTCAGCCCATGTAGGCTATTTTTAAATTCAACTTTAGGTAGCGCAGGCTGGCACTGAACTCAAGGTGATCTTCCTGCTTCAAACTCTCAAATGCTGGGATCACAGCCATGTACTGTCAACCCTGGCTTATTATTTTTTTATTCTATAGAGAGTTTAAAAAAATGGATAAAACATCAGAATTACGGAGTTTAAAAAAAAAAAAAAAGATTGCAGGTGTTTCAACAATGGCTCTGTCTTGCACTTTCTTGTCTTCAATGTAGTTGCTAACATCACCAGATATAATCATGTAAAATTGGTCAAAATAAAACATTTTAAGCATAAACTGCTGCTTTCAAAAAACCAACAGAAATTAGCAATGATCTTAGCTACCCTGTGTATTTACAGCATGTTTTCACTCCTTTTTTTCTCATTTCCCTCATCCCAATTGTTTAATTCCTTTTGAGCAGTTTCTTTGTCTTTAACTATAGCTACTGTACCTATCAGATTTAATCTTTAAGGTAAATACAGGGAGATAACACACAAGAAAGCTTTTATTTAATCATAAATCACAAGAATTCTAGTCAGAGTCATTAGTAACTTTCTCTAATTAATTAGAGAAATTTTATGATATAATACAGGTCATTCCATACGAAAATAAATGAAATAATTCTAATGAGACTAGAAAAAAAATGAAATAAGAGCCCAGGCTGAAGAACACAACCTAAGAACACTCACACCCAACTGGCCAGACTGACAATTAGGCCTCTGCATCAAAATATAGGCAGGGAGTTTGGTAGGTTTGGAGCACATGGGAGCTCTCAACAGAAGAGAATTTATAGGAGAACTGTGCTGTGTGGTCTCGAGGCTGGGGCTGGTGCCGCTGTGAAAGCACTTCTGTGTAGAGAGAAAAGCCAAGGAATGCCTTGGGAATGGCACTGTCTATTGTTTGGCGTGCCACCTTCGCACCCAGAGGTCCTGAAGAGCTGTGTCTCAAAGCCTTGGATGTGGCTGTCCTATGCTGTCGTCACAAGAGTTCATGATTTCCTGCACTTGAAGCTCGGCAGGGCCTAATCAGGCGTCAAACTGTGGAGTGAAGGAGGACGGATTCTCATCTAAGGGAAAGTGGTCATGGTCATATTTGCCTGTGTTATGTCTCAAAGAAAATAGGAGATAAATATAGAAAGTATAACTGACTTAACACTGCATTGGGTCAAAAACAGCATCTTTGTTATTGACTGTTATTGCCTACTTTGTAAGTTAGCAGAGCTCAGGAACAACTTTTTACACTGAGCTCAACATAATTTTCCCTAGCCAAGCAATGCTGCATAAGCCAGGAATTTTATAAAAAGAAAAATTTTGAAGTTCTGAAAACTTTACTAACTGGCCAAAATTTGGGTGCCATGAATCATTCACTTCCTAAACTGTATGATATGAGGACTAACGATATGAGGACTAAATAAAATTATGATTTGCATTCTATTTGCAACCAGGAAGTTATCATAGCATTTACATTAATTTTGTGTCACATGTACCCAATGCGAGAGACAGAGAGAGAGAGACCCAAGACAAAGACAGAGGGACGTGAGAGAAATAAGAGAGAGAATGTTGAGTATCAAACCCTAAAATAGCTACTTAAGCAAGAGGCAATTACCATCTTGGGGAAAGATAGATTTCAAATTACTAAAATGCTAACAGCCATTGCCTTGAATCCATACATGAGTTTGGGTAGTATGTATATTTGAACAATAGTAACTTTTTAATACATGAGCTATATTTCCATTTATTTGGAAATTATAATCATCAATATTTTAAACTTGTCAGTTTGGAAATCTCTTACCTCCTTGGTTAACTTTGTATTTAATTTTTTTTTTTTTTTTTGTACTTTAGGGAAGGGTCTACAGGGTGTTTAACATCTCACTATTAGATCATATTTGTAGTGATCCACCTCTTTACAGCCCCCCTAGGGCTGGCATTATAGGCACATGCTACAATGTCTAGTCTCAATTGCTGTCTCAGCATGCCCTGGAAGGGGTGGGTCACAGCACTAGGGATCAAACTCCCCATTCTTGTACCAATTTTTTTAGCTTTAAAATAGATCATGCTCCTAATTTCTTTTTCTGTGTGCCACTCTAGAAATGCTACTAATTTTAACGTGCCAATTTTGTATCATGCGACTTTACTGTACCCCTTTGTTAGTTCTAACAGATTTTAGTGAACTCTTCCATAACTAATGAGTCCATAGAAATCAGTATAACAAATACATATCTGAATTTCCATGTGCACTGCAGTACTATTGCCCCATATCAGGTTCCAAAATCAATCTACATGTTCATCAACACATAGAAAATTTTTTTAAAAATATCACACACACACACACACACACACACGCACGCACACACATGCATGCACGTACGCACAATATGGGACAATATTTAGATTATTAAGAGGGAAATTACATCACTTTAGACTAAATAGATGGCTCTGAGTGACATGACAGTGACATAATCCGAGCACAGAAAACGAGCACCACACATGCCAAATCAACCTGAATCTGAAGCAATATAATTTAGAAAGCAGAAAGGGGCTATGATAAATTTGGGGGAATAGGTGGGAAGATAATAGTCTCAGGGCATCAAATCTCACTTAGGAGGAATGTACCCTTTATTTTATTACACAATGTGGTGAATAAAACAGAGCATTGTATACTTCAGAATTCACAAAACTAACTTTAGTCATTCACAAATCCAAAACTGTCACATATTTCAAGTAATCAATACATCAACCAGGTTGCCTTGATTATTTTGTGTTGTACTCATCCGGGAATTTTTCTCCTCAAATATTTACATATTTATAAACCCAATTTATAATAAAAAAGTTTAAGATGAAATGAAGAATCATATATAGGCTTCATTACTCTCAATTATATGCTGCATTGAAGGATAAAAAGCCAATCAATAAGTATCTCCATTATTCACACAATATCAAAACTTGATGGCTTCAATATATTTTTCTTACATAACAATCAGATTCATTTAGCTCTTGTTTTTTAGTGGTCAAAAATATATGTAAACTTGAATTATATTCATTTTCTGCTTAATTTTTATGTAAAAGAAGTACAAATATTTAAATTTAAGTTTATTAAATTCTAATTTAATATTTTCCAATGAGTATGATGAGAAACTTTTTTTTTCAGAACTTGGATTCAAACTCACAATTTTGCACTTACCAGGCAAGCACTTGTGCCACACAGCTATCTTGCTAGCCCTGACAAACTACTAAAGAACATTATTTTTAAAAAAAATTAAAATAGCAAACATCATATTTTCTTAAGAACAGAACATTTAATTAATTCAAAAATTTCCAAATGAAAAACATACTCTACACAAGTTATTAGTCTTCAGACTTTCTTAGAAAACAGAAAAATATGTAGTGTTTTAACTTTGTGTTTACAGGAGGAAGATGAAATACCAGTTTGATAACAAATTTTTTAAAATGAAACCAATTTTGAACTACTGAAGCGCCAGACTTCCTCAACCTGCCCCTGCCCCCGCCCCACCAGGGCATACTCATAAACGATCACACGTGGGGATCTTTGGGCCCAACCATTGTACTACTTTCCCACCAAATATCTCAACAAGAAATTTCAAACTAAGACATTGATAATTACACAAAAACTACTAAGTGTGATTTTTAAGAAGCCAAGTGACGCCAGGCATGGTGGCTCACGCCTGTAATCCCAGCACTTGGGAGGCTGAGGCAGGAGGATTGGTGCGAGTTCGAGACCAGCCTGGGCTAGAAAAGTGAGCTGAAGGCCAGCCTCAACTGCATAGCGAGACCTTGTCTCAAAAAGACAAAAAAAAAAAAAAAAAAAAAAAAAAAAAAAAAAAAAAAAAAAAAAAAAAAAAAAAAAAAAAAAAAAAAAAAAAAAAAAAAAAAAAAAAAAAAAAAATATATATATATATATATATATATATATATATATATATATAAATAAGTCAAGTGATTTGTTGGCTTTTGCTGAATATGGAAATAATAAACTACAATTGAGTGAGTTACAAGACAGCAGGGAAGTAGTGTTTTGTTTTTCTCCACTCAGATGTTAGAGCATACAATTGCACCCCAGAGGAGCAACAATGCCAAGACATACCCAACGCTGACTGTAAAAGATTATACTAACACTTAGGAAAAGCTTGTAGTAACACAAAACATATTTAAGCTGTAAAATTATATAAAACTGTAAAATACATAATTGTGCATACTGTGTGATACTAAATTTGTCAAAACCAGTCAACCAAAATATGTCCTATAAAAGGCTAAAAGAAAACAGTTGAAAAGTTAGCAGGATCATCTTTAAGAAATATACTTACAGTGGTATTTCTTCATTTACTTTTCTTTCTTTCTAAATTTTTGTGGAAGAGGGTAATTATGCAACATCATAGTTACAAAAAGGGAAGCTTTATAGAAGCATCGAATATGAGTTAATGACAATTTCCAGCCTGTGAGAAAAGGTATGTGCATTAATGAAACTAAAGTGGAACTTCCACTTAGTAACATTTTTTTTTCTGACACAAATTAACCAGCATCTTTTTCCACACTCATTAAAAGATAGGAATATAAATTTCAGTTTTATTTCTGAATGGCATATACTCATTGTAGCTTCTAAGATCTTTACTTAGTATGTAAGGTTCACATCAAGTTTATTACAATCTCCAGTCAAAGTTAACAGTCCTATACCGGTGTCAAAATGACAAAAAGGTTATAAAGTTGATATAAATTCAATATATGAATGGTCACCAATTTCAAATTTATTTTTTTAAGGATAAAAATTACCTTTAATTATTATAATTTTAGATGTTGCAGGTATAGGGGAAATGTAGATGACAATGTACATGCAAAGTGAGAGATTTTAAACACTTAGTTTAAACAAAACATGCAATGGAAATGATTACAAAGTGTTTTTCCAAAATTGTCAACTTAGGGCCATTGAGATAGCTCAGAGGACTAAGCGTCTACTGAAACAAGCACAGAGCCCAGCGTTTGATCCCCAGTACCACTTGCTACGCTGGCCCTGAGACCCTGAATGCCACTGAGTCCCGGGGCGTGGTAGCACATGCCTGTAATCCCAGTTCTGGGGAGGCTGAAAACAGGAGGAACACTTGAGGTCCAAGCTTCATACTGAGATCCTGTAGCAAACACATTCAGACAAGAAGAACATACCAAAATAAAAATATTTGTAAAGAATGAGCAAAAAATTCATTAAAATACTAAGAGGAAGCTTGTGTAGCTAGCAATATTAGCATTAAATAACAAAACTGATGAATTGCTCGTGATGATATATTGTTCAATTCATCACATAAAGTAGTTAAATATATTAAAAACTGGCATGATAAATCCATGAAGGTGAAAAATCTTCAATACATAACTGTCTATAATTAATAGATACAATTTAAAAAATGATTTTAGAAGACATAAAAGTTAATAACAATTAAAATGGGCTATATGTAACCACTGTCCAAAAGAATTACGTTTCCAGAATATATAAAGTAATTATAAAACTGATTTTGGACCATGAAGCTCATGTCCATTAATTTTGAGAATTAAACATTTATAGATATGCTTCATACAGTAAGATTCACAGTCAATATAAATCATCTATGGGGACATCAAAATTTTAATTTTTAGGGGCCCGGCAGGATGGTTCAGTGGTCTAAAGCACTTACTTGGGAAAGCTTGGGTGGCTTCAGGGACCTCGGTTCGATCCCCAGCACCACATGCTGTGCCAGCCCTGCCCTCAGGGCAGGCTGAGCCGGCCATAAAAAAAAAAAAATAAAAAAAAAATTGATTTTTAAAAAGATATACTGTGTATTCACACATGAATGAAACCTTTTAGAAAATTACAATGTATAGTAACTGATTTTAACCAAGATGAATAAAAATACATTTCTACATTCTTGCTGCAACACAATCACCATCCTTTATCAGGGAACATTTTTGTCAAAGCAATGAGAGATGAAAAGCACCGAAGTATCCTACTGTTTTACCTATTAATGAGACTTTGAGAGAATACAGAGAATTGTTGCTCTACAGCAGTCTCTGCTCATTTCTAGACTCTGTGCTCTTTTGGCTAACTGTCCCATGAGTATCTTAAACTATTAGATATACTATTGAATGTGCCCACAGGGACTGAGACTAAATCTGTTTCATTTCCATCTTGCAACATCTAATTAAGGACACTATCAACACTATTTCAAGCTGCAGGGTGAGAACATGCACCAGTATCGTCCTCAGGTTTGTCCCACCGGGATGACCTGGGAAGCACTGGGAGTTGCTATGAAGTCTGTGTAGCTGTGGCACGGTTGAACTTCAAATTTAGGAAACAGCAGTTTTTTAGTAGTGTTGGTAGCATAATCTTTGCTTTGAAAGACATAGTTATTTGTACTATTCTGCAGAGCATATGTATCTATTCTATAACCTACAGAGCAAACTGTATTCTAACTTCCAATTTGCTCACTAGCCATACATCCTTAAAAAGATTGTTAGCAACAACTCTGACAATGTCTGTACTAATGATACCTGCACAAATGCAAAATATCTAAGAAGGATGTCTCCTAACATAGGTAAGGTAGTGATGTTTAGATCCATACAAAAAAACAAACTCAGGCTCCACTCCTAGAACAAAGTACTCAAGTATTTTCATCAAAATAAATTCCTTGTAAGAAAATGAAAACAAATGTAATATACAATTCAGAATTTACTATAAATTTCTAATATTTAGTATTAAATCCTAAAGAGATACTTTCTATAATTGCATAATTAAATAGCATAAATATATTTATAACTTTACAGACTTAATGTAACTAAAAGATTGCAATAAACTCTAATCTAATGTCAAAATGTATATAGAATGAAAAGTAATATAATAATAAAGGTACTTCCATCAAAAAAGAAAAAAGATGGGGCCAGGGAGTTAGCTCATGGCAGAAATGTCTACCATGCAAGTGTAAGGTTCTGAGTTTGAACCCCAGTCCCACAAAAAGAAAAAAAGAAAGAAAAGAAAAGAAAAAAGATAGATGAAAAGATAACTAATCGATAGTAAAATTTACATAAAAGATTTAATAACTAAGGTACTTTGATTTTATGGTGATGTAAAGGTGAATAAGTAACACAAAATTGTCTCTACAAACCAACATATATAATGGGTTGTAACAATTAAAATTATAAAAGGTTTAGACTTTTTTTCTCTCTCTTTTTGAGACATGGTCTCACTATGCAGTTCAGGTTGGCCTTGAGCTCACTTTCATAGCCCAGGCTGGTCTTGAACTCTTACTGATCCTCCTGCCTCAGCCTCTGAGTGCTGGGATCACAGGCATGTGCCACCACGCCCGGCTTGGTTTAGACTTTAATACAAAATAATATAATCAAATTTCTTAAGCTACATATATAAAATATGTATATATGTACAAATAAATTGTATATGGGAATATAAATATGTACATTTATATAGAATAAACACATAATATAGCCACTTGTATATATATATATATATATATATATATATGTATATATATATAGTATAGAATATATGTATAGCTATTATGTGATTACTGCCATGTTAAATGAACTGTTATATAGGGTGCAAGCTTGCAAAGAGTGATCATAACAATTATTTTGGTTAGATAAATTCTCATGAACAGGTGCAGAGTAGAGCCTCCTATGTCTGCCTACCTTCAGCTGAGGAAGCTCTGGCAGACGCTGATGAAGTATGGCGTATCATGAAAGAGCACTCAGCCAGCTGCCAGCAGGATTCTCCGGTTCACAAGTCCTTGGGCTGAGCGTTGCAGGTCTTTATCTTTGGGGAGAAACTTCCCTGAAGTCTTACTCCGCACAGGTTTCTACAGTGCAGCCCATTACGTTGCATCTTTTCCTTTAGAATGATCTAGGAGGAACTGGGTCACTCAGTTCCACCAGAATGGTGGAAAGACAGAAACAGACAGAGATAGAAAGTGAACATTGAAAGAGCGATTATCTTCACAGCACCATGCTATGTCCTGTTTTTCTTTGGTTGAGGTACCTACCACAGGGAACAATCACAGCTTGAACTTCTAGGGGAATTATTTAACCGATAAGGACCTCTCAGGTAATGACCGAGATATGGGGCAATTTTTGAAAGTGTGAGCAGCTTGGTATAAGAAGTGTATCCAATGGGAAAAAGAAGGACAGAGTCCAAAATCCAAAGAAGCTCACCAACTCTGATCTAATACAAATGAGTCAATGTAATCCTTCGCTGAATATGGTATGATTCTCCCACTTTTCACTATTACTCAGAGAGTGAAGAAGAAATTGCATACTTCTGTTAATAACTAAATGAATAACTAAAGAAACATAAAGGCAGAGGACTCCTACGTCACGATTTGTTTATCACTTCAAGCTCTGAGGAAGATAGTTCACTGCCTAACAAAACTTAAAAGGGAAACATAGGGTTGGCTCCAAAGATGGAATTATAATAGCCTTTCAAATTGCATTCTGGCAATGTAAATAAACATTATGCAAAACAGCTGCTGCCGTTGTACAACAGCTGCTTTATATAATTAAATAAGTCAGCTGCTTCAGTGAACAGACGAAGGCAAGAACACAGCAGCAACAAAAGCCTGCAGTAAGGGCACGAGGATACATTCACGTATTCCACTCTGAAAGTGTAAGCAGTCGTTAATCCATGCTAACAGTTGGTAGCATCTCTCCGTTCTGTGATCATGACTTGTCTTCTTTAACGAAGGTGTCCTCTCCCCAGTTTATATATAAATAGGAATAAGAAATTATAAAAGAGACAGTAAAAAATGACATTGAACATAACGGTGCTTCATGGCATTGGGATAATCTAGTAAATGCCTGCTTCCTGCCATGCATGGGCAGCTTTATGTCACCCAAGTCTGTCTCATGGTATCATAGCTTGAAACAATGTTTTTATATTTATTTTTTATCAGTACATGTGTCTTAGTTACTTTTTACTCATTGCTTGGACAAATACCTGACACCCAAAATGAAGGAGGAAAGGTTTACTTAGCTCACAGTTCCTGGAGGTTTCAGTCCATACATGGCTGGATTCAAGGCTGAGGGGCACATGGTAGCAGGCAGCAGTTCATAGCAGTGGAACAGCAACAAATGGCGACAGAGGCAACAGAATAACCAGGGAACAGAGAGCAATAGCTTTAGTCTGTCTCTCTGATGCTCTTTATATTCCAATCAGGCTTCCTGCCTTAGGATATTCACCTTAGACCACACCCATAGTCCCAGCCCTACTCAGACTGGTAATCCCATAAGTATTAAAACATATAATCCCAGGGATCATAGATCAAGGCTCAAACTCTAGATCAGTATTAAATCACATAATCCTAGTGCCTCATGAGTCAAGTCTCAAACTCTAGAAGTCCCTGCCCCATGACATGTGGCTTTGGGAGGACAACTAGACATAAGCCATAACCACGTGTTTGCAGCCCAACGGGGGTACAGTCCTTACATGGCGCTGGTGTGTGCATAGGACACACCTCAGGCCCCTTCCTTCCCCTCCTCCTGTGTGTGCACACAGCATAGTCAGAGGCGCTACCCAGTGACATGAAAGGGAAAGAGCGGTCCCACCAAGAGGGTGCTATGCTCCTTCACGTCCTTTCCGCTGTTTACGTTTTATTCCACATTGGTCACTCGCATCTTGACTCTGAAGAGGTTCTGAAAAAGCAACAGATGTTTGCTGATGCAGTGAATTAAAAGTGTACACTAATGTGGATTCTGCAAAACTCTAATACATAAGCCTATTTACCAAACTGCTTCCTTTTCAGCTTTCCCATGCAGCCTTCCTATAGTTAATATTTATTGTGCAATGCTTTCAAAGATACAGATGGAGTAATTTAAACCTCATCAAGAATTCATATAAGGGTTAGGAATACTGTCAGTAAGCATACTGGAGGAAACACAGATGAAAAAGTATGTTCAAGATGAGCAGATTTTTCTTGCACCCTAAGTGCAACCCCACTGTGTACCATCTGGCTTAGCTGATAGAATCAAGTGAATAAGAAGATGCTACAGTTTAGGGTTATTATTTAATAAGCTATCTGTATATCTGTATGTATGTATGTATGTTATATGTACACAAAATGTTAATTAAATTGGAGAATTCAGTTTAAGTAACATTAAAGTTCTGGTTTGAGAGAGGCTATTTGTACTTTTATTTCTTGATGTCTGTAATATTTTCTATTTCTTATTGCATAAATCAACACATGGAATTCGTTCCACCTGCGAAAACATTATTTCCGATGTGAATGTACTGTAAAAAGGATTCTCAAATCAAGCATAGAAATGTTCACTGACTCTGGACTCTGTCTGGTCCATTACTGGCAGGCTATTTCACCATAGCTTGGATCTAGGATGTCCTCGAAGTCTGTGTGCTAAAGAATCGGTCCTCTGGTAGATGCTGTTGGGAGGGTGCAGAAGCTTCAGGAGGTGTGGCCTGAGGGGTGATCGAGGGACATGATGAGGTGAGCCCACTCTCCTCCTCTTCCTCCATTTATGTCCCACCAGGAAAGAAGGGCTGGGATCCATGGCATTTGTCCTACTGTGCTCCCTGATCTCTGGCGCCAAAGCGTTGTGACTAAACTTGCAAGGTATAACTTTTCTTCTTATAATCTGATTACCTCAGACTTTTGCCAGAGAATAGAAATCTGACCACACTATTTCCTGATCAAACTGTGTCTCTGGGTTTCAAGTTAAGAAAAAGTAACATAGAAGAGTGTGTCTGCTAGATTTTTGCCACTATGTGGAAATACACTTTGGAGAAGTGCAACTCTAGAAAATAGCAAGAGATATTATTTAACTTTGTATAATTGCTTTTGAAACAGTGTCTCTCTGTGCAGTTCAAGCTGGCCTTGAGCTCACTTTGTAACCCAGACTGTTCTCAAGCTCATCACAGTCCTCCTGCCTCAGCCTCCCAAGTGCTGGTATTACAAGGCATGTCCCACCATGCCTGACTTGCATTAAATATTTTAAGATACAAAAATACCTTATAGTTTATTTCCTTCAATCCTTGGCTCTACAAAATAAACACTTCTATTTATAGTGAAGTTTTATAGTAGACTACAGAATTCGATCTAGTTTGTCAAGGTAAGCTATAGGCCTCAAACCAAAAGAGAAAATCTCACAACAAATAATTTTCTTATAAGATAATGGAAGTTTTATATACAAAGAAGAAAATTAATTAATTTCTATATAGTTATGACAGTCACAGTTCTTACTCATGGAATGAAAAAAAAGAAGAACATACATTCCTTCAAAGCGGCGTAAACTATCAGGGAATTTCAGAGCCCTGGATTAAGCAAAAGACATGCATATAGGGCTAGGTAATTAGGTCAGCAACACAGGACCTGCCTGGCAACTGTGAGGTCATGAGCTTGATTCCCATGGTGGTTGTGGAGATACAACAGTCACCCTGGCCTGGATACCAAGCACACTGAACCAACCCAGGAGACTGGGCATGCTGTCACACTCTTGGGAGGCTGAAAACAGGAGGATCCCTATGAGTCTGAGCTGCATGCATAGTGAGACCCTATGCTAACTAAATTAAAAAAAAAATGAATTTGGTAATTTTCCTTTTATTCCATAATTTGTCTTATCGAAGTAATGATAATGTCATTATTCATATTACTAATACAATGCCACAACGGTATTCATGCGTTTGTGCATCGTGTGAGCTCAGCTCTGGTCTGTGCTGCACGAATCTATCTTACCTTGTCTCTTTTTCATCTCTCTGAGCTAACTGTGCAGATTGATGTTATTGTCAGCTTGACTGGGTTATAGAATAATTAGACACAAGATGAATCCGTATGTCTGGTGTGTCTCTGAGGAGGTCCTGATACAAGCCAATATGTATTGGCAGCTGTAAGAGAAAATACACCCTTGCTACCATAGCAGATGGCATCCTGTTCCTTGAGGCATCACTTTCAGCAAATTTCAGGAGAAAGGGAAAGTCTGCTTTCCACTGTGGATTAAGGGCAGGGTCCTCTATTCGCACACATTCTTGGTTTACCACCTTACAGTGCACCCCTGGTGGCACTTCTGGGTCTCTATAACCCTGTGGTCCAGCTCTCCTAATGAATCTCCTCACAGATCTCTGTACAGGATGTTAATTCTACTTCTCTGGAGATCTCTGATAGAATAGGTACTCTTGCACGCCTCACTTGATGTAAAACAAAAGGGGGACAATGTACAAATCTAAGGAGAGGTGAAAGTTAGACTTACTACAAGGCAACCTGAGGTCATAATGTTCTCATTTAATCAAGGCTCTGCAGTCATTTTCTGTAATTTTAATCTAGCATCTTCAATTACACTGGGATCCGTTCTCAGTTGGCACTTGCCGTTAAGCTTCTAAGCTTCCAGGTGAAGGACAAATATCTCCTCAACACAGTTTCCCTCTGATTTTACATGAAAAAAAAGAATCTTTAGCAACGTGAGAAGAAAAAATGGTGTCATTCAATATTTTCAAAACTATCGAAAAGATTCGTATAAAGTCATGCGAGAGTTTGGACAAAGGACAGCAGAGTGCCTGGAGCCTAGTGGAAGTACAGAGCAGTTGCATGCCTCTGAGTGACTGGCCAGCCAGGAGGACTATTTAGAGAGTGTGGAGTTGGATTCCTGGTCTTATGTTATGATTCATAACGATCTGGTGAAACTCCAAAAAGGAACAAATATTTCAACATCACTCCTTCGTTAGTTTTTCTATTTCTTTTCTTCTTCTTCTTCTTCTTCTTCTTCTTCTTCTTCTTCTTCTTCTTCTTCTTCTTCTTCTTCTTCTTCTTCTTCTTCTTCTTCTTCTTCTTCTTCTTTTTTTTTTTTTTTTTTTTTTTTTTTTTTTTTTTTTTTTTTTTTTTTTTTTTTTTTTTTTTTTTTTTTTTTTTTTTTTTTTTTTTTTACTTGTTTCTCAAGATTGCTTTTGAATACAATATTCACTTAATGCAGTCTACACTGCCCCTGCTATAGCAGAACATTCCAGGGCAGAAGATGAAAGATAAGTCATGGGGAGGATAAATAAACAAAAGCTGCTGAGTAAAAAGCATTTTTAATAGACCATACCAAAGACTGTGTTTCCTAATTTACAATTAAAAAGAATGTTATAGATATTGCAATACCACCACAAATGTGGTCTTATTAATAAACACAGGCTTCATTTATGATTGTAAACAAGTGGAACTGAATTCCCAATTAAAAACATATAAACCTACACGTTAGACTTCAATCGTTCATTTTAAATACTATTGCATAGAAGATAGTAGTAATTAAAAACTACTTAAGTGGAACTTTACAGATACTACAGTATCACAGTAAACAATTGATTCCAGAAGGAAAAACTCACATTTTGTATTGAAGAGGAATAAATCTGAGCTTACTTTATAATTGTAATCAAGTAAAATTGAATTTCCCACTAACACAGTGAGATCCAAAATATATTGTTGTTTGCTTAATTTTAAATATTATTGTGTATGTAAAATAAAGTAATTAAAAGCACCATGAGGGAAACTGTTCCCCAATTAATTTATTGTTTGTTTAAAAAACATATTTATGACTTATTAAAAATAATAGCTGAATTCTATTGAGTAAAGTAGAATAGGGTTGCTGTTAGTGTCTTATAAGAATTGACTTATTAAAACCTCAAAAAAGCTCTAGGATGTGTTATTTATTGTTAACATTATTAGGTATGACAAAAGACACAGATTCAGAAACCCAACTTCTGGTTCATTTATTTTGCCACATTTGCTTTAGAATTCCCACAAAGAGGAGCAGGGTGCCCATGATTCCTCCCCCATAGCAAAGGAAGCAAACCGTTCTCCAGGTGACTTTAGATAGAACACCCAGAAAAGCAGATGAAATGTAATCATTATAAATCATAATCTCAGGTATAAGTAAAAACATGGTCTCTTTCACAAATATGAAACATCACTTTGCAAGAGTAAGTCACAAAAAATAAAAATATGCTGTCTTTTTTTATTGTATTTATTTATTTATTTATTTATTTATTTATTTTTGTGGTACCAGGGATCAAACTCAGCACCTGGTGCTCACCAGGCAAACACTTATTCCACTGAGCTATTTCCCCAGCTGTTATGCTGTCATTTTTACAGCTGTTGAATCTCATTTCAACACAAACAAAACACAGTGATCCTTTCCATGTGGTGCATGACACAGGCATCACAGTGTCCTGACTGTTGGTTGCAGACCCTCTGCATGGTTGGAGGTAGCCCTCAGGAGGTCCAGTGCTCCTGTGAAGGTATAGAGCTGTGCCCTTGACCTGACCTGAGATCCCTAAGTCCTAGGCTGCTTGTATGAGGTCACAAGCTGGGGCAGAGAATGTCTCCAACTCACCTTTAGAACATAGAGTCTTGACAACCACCACAAAAACTGAAACTATTCGTGCTAGTGACTCAGAGACATGAGTAACCAACCTTCCTAAATGGACTCTGGGAAATTAGAATTTCCTGGGGCCAAATCTCACTCACCTCATGACTGTATTTATAAACACACTTGAATCACAACACGGAGTTATACGCATTTACTTAATGTCTCTGCATTGCTCTTCCACTGTGAAGAAGAGAAATAGTTCTAACAGAGATTGTATAACTCACAAAGAAAACATGTTTAGTATCTGACTTTTTACAGAAAAAAAATAGTTTGCTGAACTGTGCTACAGAGGGAGGCAAAAGAAAGTTATTTATTTCCTGACTCTCCACTTACATTGAGGAAATATTACACACATTTTTGTGTTCATGAAGCGTACCATTTGAAACTACAATTCATTTCCAGAGCTCTCTTGGATAAAAATACTCAGGTTTTTCAATGAATGTATATTCATTTAAAGATAATATACTTGTAAAACTGGGGGTAATTATATATCTCAACGTGTAATACTTAGAATATTTTTTGAGAAATTAAGTACCTCAAAAGTTATTTTCTACACGGCTGACAAATTTTTAAACAATATTATTGGCAAAAAAGAGCCTAGGGATTTTGTAAAGAATGTCAAAATTTTCGAGAATTTTTAAAATTTAATTTATTTTAGGCCAGCCAGATAGCTCAGAGGATTAAAGTGTCTGTTTAGGTAGACTCTGGGACTGAATTTGATTCCCTGCGTGCCAAGTCAGCCCTGCCCTCAGGGCATGCTGAGAATGGAATTGAGACTAGACATGGTGGTGCACGCTTGTAATGTCAGTACTTGGGAGGCAAAAAATAGGAGGATCACAATGAGTCTAACCTGTGTAGTGAGACCCTGTAGACTTTGTATTAAATACATAAAAAATATGTATAATATATAATATATATAATATATTATGTAATATATATGTTATATAATATGTATTATATATGTTCATAGAAACAAAACAAAACATACAAATTTAACTAGGGTAACATGGTATTTTGTTATATGTAAACATTTACTAATGTTTAAATGGGGGTGATATATCTATCTCCTCAAAATTTAACTTTTCGTTGTGGTGAAATTTTCAAGATCCATTCTTCTAGCTTTTATTTTTTTTCTTGTTGTTTTCTCAGGGTCTCACTACTAAGCTCTAACTCATAGTGATCCACCTGTCTCCACCTTCCTAGTGCCAGGATTATAGAAATGCACCACCATGCTCAGTTCCAGGGCAAGCACACCATGCAATACTGGACATTGAACTCAGGACTTTGTGCTTGCCAGGCGTGCACTTGTGCCACCAAGCTGTCTCCCAGTCCTCTCCTAGCTTTTTGAAATGTACAGCACAATATCAATGCTTTTGGTCATCCTATTGTACAATAACACATTGTAAATTTGTTTGAAACAACAGCTTAATACTCACTGGTCAACTTATCCTTACCTCTTCTTTATCCTTGAGTTAGTAAGTTGAAAAAAGCAAAGGCAAACTAACATAGTTTTATACGTAAAGTATAGTTTAAATAGATTGAGCAAAATAAAGTTTTAACTGGTGTAAACAATAAGTCTTACGAACCTTTTCATAATGTTTCAATTTATATTTATTACTTCTGTAAAATATATTCATATGCTTTTCATTTTACTAAAAATAAAGTCTGATATGGTCTTTCACCAGTTTGCAAATATACCTGCAGTGATTACAAATTAAACTAAGTACAAATACAGGAGCAAACTTTTAAAAATATTACAACTGTATGTATGAGTAATAATATGCACTTTAATATAGTTTAAATTGTGTGTATTAGTTGAAATGTAAGATTGCTTGAAAGAAAAACATTCTAATAAGTTAAGATAAAGTTCATAGGAAAAAATATGAAGAATAAAATTAGATTGATAATTTTATTTTCATGGACTGCTGGCAGGAGTGTCACCAACTGAAGGTTAGTTAATGGATGCCATACCCTATGTACTAAGTAACGGTACTGTAACAAAAGTCTTGTTGCAATGTGGACTCTAATCTGAAATTTTTACATTTTTACATTAGAATTCATTAGTCTGGGCTGGGGAGATAACTCCGTGGCACAAGGGCCTGCCTGGCAAGTGCAAGGTTGTGAGTTCAAATCTCGGTCCTGACCAAAAAAAAAAAAAAAAAAATCCATTAGTCTTTCTTTCTGGTGCAGGATTTTTCCCTCCATGTTTTGTTTCCTAGCAAGACGCTTTGGACATTTGAAACGTATTACTCAATGCATTACTTATATATTCTAAATGTTGACAGATTTCATCAGAAAAAAAATATCTTTAGAAATACATTTTTAAATATCTTGACTCCATAAAGAAAATGTTCAGGACAAGTAAGCTGTCACACTCACAATAGCAGTTACATTTTTTTCCAAAATCAGATTTTCTTTGAAAACTCAAAATTTACCACCGACAGTTGTTTGTTTTGGCCTGACAGACACACTTCACTCATTTTTAAGCACATGACTGCCACATACCCAAACCAGAAGGATCATACTTTGCCATTCTCTCAAGTTAAGTTAAATTATGTTTGATGAAAATTACAAGTTCATTGCTCCTGACTCAACTGATTGCACAATAATTTTTGTTTAAAAACAGCGTTACACTTTATTGTGCAGAAGTGCTGTAGGTATTCTTTATCCCTTGACATATAGAAGATGTAGAGCTTAAATGTTTGAGGTCCAGATTGAATAAAGCGTGATTTGAATTGCTTCATTATGGGTATTCCACGGTGCAATAACCTTATTTTTGCTCTGCATAGTCAAGAGTACAGTAACCAATTAGCACAATGGGTGCCACTGTCTTGTTTGAGGTTCAAGGCTATTGCTTTGCATCATCCATGAAAATGTCAAATCAACAAAAAAAGTCAAATAGCACCTTAGTTAACTAAAACATTTGGCAGGAAGACCGCTTAATTTTCTCATGAAACTAATTTTGACCTCTAGGACTTTTTTGTTCCAGAACTTTTCCTATTGCACAGACTATAGTTGGGACAAGGTACAAAAAACATTTATATACTCTTAAAACATTAAATATGCTATCTGCAGATCTAAGAAACACTACATTGCATGCACATTTGTATTATTGTGTGGTTTTGAAATAAAAAGATACATATATTTGAATATATAATTGGATAGGTAGTAAATGGTTGCATTATATCTTTATTACCAATTATAAAAATATAAAATGGCATATAGTGACCACTGGCCTTTAATTTTTTTCAGAACTGAAGATCAAACTAAGGACCTTGCACTTGCCAGGCAGGCACTTGTGCCTCTAAGCTATCTCCCCAGCCCCTGGCCTTTAAATGCATTCTGTTGAAATTCCCCATATTACTAACAATATCCCAGAATGAAGGAATATTCTTGCCACAATATTCCACAATATTTTTATTCTTGCTTCTCAAAATTAATCGCACTAACAATGCATCAGCATCCTTTATGCATCATTTAAAAGCATGTCTTCAAAAAATGCTAGGAAAATTGGAAGTCAACAAGCATATATTGTTGGGGATACAGTTCAGGGGCAAAAACGTTGGCCTGGCAAGCACTAGGTCCTGACTTGCTCTCCAATACTTCAAATGGATTCCTGGGAAATCATGACAAAAATGCAGTCAAAAAGCCCAAAAATAAATGAACTGCATTACATCAAACTAAAAGCTTCTGCATAGCAAAGAGTGAACTGACTAACTAATACAGTGACCTGACAATGTATAGACTGAAAGAAACTATTTGCTACTCATGTGTGAGATAAGGAGCTGATATTAAAAATATGTCGATGTTTCTTTAATTATTAATAACGCCATCACAAATTGAACATATGCCGAGGTAAGGTGTACCTAGCAGAGCAACATGGTAAACTGTCCTTATGGCCACTTGCTCTCTCAGTCACATGCTTGATTGGTAGCTAAAGTTTTCTAACAGTGTTTTATAAACCAAAGAATATCATGATGTGTATCATTGGCCCAGGTAAGGTGAAAAATTGAAAAATCTGTAGGACTATATTTCTACTGAATGTATACAGCTTTCAGGCCATCATAAAATTCACTTAACATCATTAATTCAAGTATAATCTATAAAGTGAACTGAAACTATTCAGAAAGCATATTCCTACTAAAAATGAAATGAAATAAATACATGTTTTTAAACTATGTACAAGTAGCTAAAGGATGTGTGAGAAACACTCATACTATGCAAATTTAACGTGACTACTAATAAGGAAAATACAAATTAAGATGTTACCTCGCACCCACTAGAATGGCCATGTTTAAAAGATGAAAGATACCCAGACTTTATGGGGTGTAGTAAAAGAAAATCTTTGGGCACAGTTTGTAGTAATCTACCAGCACAATCATTTCAACAAAACCATGGGGATTCCTCAAAAATTAAGGATAGAAAAAAATTTAAAGTAGAAAATACATGTGATCCACAGTTGCACTTCTGAATATACAAGCAAATAAATTTACCTCAGTATGTTAACGAAATGTCAGTACTACCATTAGCATTGCATCACGATTCAGCTATGTTATGAAAACAATTTTTGTCCACCAATATAGTAGATGAATTAATACATGAGATGGCAAATATATGCAAAGGGAAGTATTATTTAAAGTTTTAAGAAAATGCGGAAATAATGTCATTTTTAAAAACATGGATGAATCAGAGATATATCATGCTAAATGAACAAATATCACATGATCTTATGTGTAGAATGTAAAATTCTGAGCTCATAGGAAGAGTGTAAAATGATGATTTACAGAGCCTGAGGGGTGTGGGCTTGGATAGGTAAAAGGGAAAGGTTGGTCAGAAGTAAAATATCTCAGTCATATAAGAGGTACATGTTCTTGTGATATCTTACATGAGAAGGATAGTTAATAATATGTTTTGTATTTCTTAGTAACTAAACGATTGGCTCTTAAGTATTTTTATCACAAAAACGACAAGTATATGAGGTGAGGAGTATATTAATAAGATATGCTAATCTTTTCCTAGCTGTACAGACACCAGACATCATTGTGCATACCATAAAGATATGGTATTACTATTTATCAGCTCATTAAAAAATAAAAATTTTCACAAGAGAAGTTGAAAAGGTCCGGTCCTTTGTACCAGTTAAACTCAATTTGTCCTTTTTGACAATTAAGCAAATTTTAAAAAATCCTGATTCATTCATTCATTCATTCAACCTTTCATTTATTCACCCTTCTACGCTCTGTAGTGAGTATTGCAGAAATCTTGCAATAATCACTTCACTATTAAATACAAGAGAACAGAGAGGTATTAGCCCTTATTCTAAATGGGGATAGCAAGGAAATATTTATTGTTGATGCATGTAAGTACTACAGATAGATTTTTCTTTGCATATAAAGTGAAGTAGAGAATGTCTTCCAGTCACCTCAATGGAGAAACACATAACATTTTGCTTATTATCATACGGATAATATCCCTATACACATGATTTGTAGGGTAAGAAAGCAAGCAGATAGTGTCATCGGATTTAAGTGCAAATAAAAATAACAATACTCTGCTAAATATCAACAAGTAACTATCTTAGTAATATTCATGCCCCATCTATTCTTCAGTAGAGTTGAACAATGTATCATTATAATCATTACACAGTTTTATAAAATTTAAGACTTAAAGCCTTTATTTTCAAGCTTCTGTGAAAAATTTCAGTTCTATTCTTTGTAGATTTTATCCAGCAATACTCTTGACTGTTAAAAGACAGCCATGCACCGAAGAGAAAATAATACGGTTGGAAAATAAATGCTAACACTGTGAACATTCCTTCTAATGACAATAGTTGCTATTTGACAAAAGCCACCAATTTTGTGGAGGGAAACCACCAGTCTTCTACGTAGTTGCTTAGATTTCCAAAGAAGCTGATGTAATGTTATCTTGACTCACTCATCTAAACCATAGGAAATGCTGGAAAACTTTATATTTGCAGCCCAAAATCTTAACATAGAAGGCTAAATAATATTTTTCAGAACTGCTGAACAGGTTTCAAATTATATTAGTTCTATACTGTTTTAAAGGACATTATTATTATTATTATTATTATTATTATTATTATTATTATTACAATGGATTGTCTGGATAAGAAGAACCAGTGTTCACAAAGAAGAATAGATTCTGTTTCTCTTTCTGCTTTTTTTCATTGGTAAAACTAAATTAATGGAATTCTGAACATACTACCTGTGGAAACAGCTTCCTCAAAGTTTGCTTGTGGAAATTTCTCTGGGAAGGTGGTGGAGCTAAAGGAAACACCACTTAGTAGACAGAGAAAATAACGCCTAGCTCCAGAGTGGTAGGGCACAGGTATGCTTCCATTATTTATTGACTTAAAGGTAAAGGAAATGATATTTCCTTAGTTTTCCTTAGTTCAGCAACTGGTGGGTATAAAATATAAGAAGTCTACAAATTAGGGTGCAAACATACTAACACAAAGGCTGTTGAGATAGCTCAGTGATCTAAAGGTCGTGCTTAGGCAAGCTTAGGCAAGCACCAGGAACACAACTTTGGCAAACAAAGGAACTGTGGTTCCATTCCTGGCACCGCATGCCATGCCAGCCCCCTCCCTAGGGCAGGCTGAGCAGGCCACAAAAATAAATAAAAATAAATAAAACTAGAAATAGTAACACAAACAGGACATAAATCAAATCTAGAGCGTGAAGCTGAAAACAAAAATCTCGAGTTTCAAAAACAACAACAATAACAACAACAACAACAAAATAGTGCTCCTCTACTGCTTGTCAGATGCTTCTTAACTGTGGGGAGACTTAAAGGAAATGGAACCTCTGCAATTATTGTTGGGTGAATAGAGTTTCTGGTACAAATGATAGGTGATTTCGTATCTAGAATGAAGATAAGCATGTTTCAGTTTGATGCCACTCAGTTGTGTGTCTCATAATATACTTCTTGCAGTTCTTTTTACCTGCCTGTGCTTTTAATAAATCCCATCTATCTGCAGTTTTCTGTACATTTCCAACCTGAAGCTCAAACTAGAATGAAAAAAACCAAGAAGAGCCAATTAACTTCATCTTGTACTAAATCAAGTAGGAAACATGTTTTCCAAGTAGAACCCAGCACACACTTTCTTTTCCTTATTTTATAATCAAGTCCATGCTACTGGAAGAAGGGCAGAAAGACCTGGGAGTTATTTCCTTTGTAAGTAAAAGTCAGTCACTTTAATAACAGTATAATTTTTTCACACATATAGCACCCAACTATACAGCACAATATTAAGAAATAATTTAAACTCAGTCCAAAAATTGATCCTCAAATGAGAATTAACCAATAGTTCTCAAATTTAGTAACTCCTCAATCTTGTAAAGCCAAATAAGAAAAATTGTTTTGTCCATCTATTGGTTTCTGAAACTTAAGACATTTGGTTTTCTTGAGTCTTCAATGGTGCAGAAAAATGTTGAATTCACTAGGTTTCCAAAAGGATGTCATAAGTAACCCAAGAGATGCTATGTTGTTACAACATATTGTGTTACTTCAAGTCCATTTTTATCAACATTAAAAAAGCTAAAGCTCAAACTTGAGCTACACTTTGTGGAGAACTTGTCTCCTTAGGAATATAATTTGCAATGTGCTAGCTGGAGCAGAAAAATGATTATAGCTTTGTACTCTTCTAAATAATTTCTTGCTCTAGCATATGGCTCCAATATGGCATTAAACAACTAGCTAGCTTAGGGCAGTTAGATATGTTCATAAGGGATATCCTCAGCATCGCCACTCGAGAGGTCCATCAAGGCAATGTGTAGCCAGGGTGCTTTTCCGCTGTGGCAAACTGCTGAGAGCAGGCTGCCAGGAAATGTTCCACTTGCTAATGATACACTTTCTTTTTATACAAAAAACAGGTTAGCTCTTCGGAAATACACAGAAACTGTTTCTTCAAGGGAAGTCTGTGTTTATGTGTGCATGTGTGATTGATACTGAGTGTGTCCCTGCGTTTTGAAGTAGGCAGCGTAAAATTCATATCTAGTTAAACATCTTTGATATTGTAATTATTTCTCCTTCATGCTAACATCAATAAGACATTTTTCCAGCTAGTGTCTCTCTTCATTTTATGACAGAAAGGAAAGTACTTTAATGTATCAGAACCCTGTTGTGCTCCTTTCTTTCTACATCATCTGAAGTCAATACTGATGCTTTTGAAATTCAAATCATTAAAAAAAATATATTTGGAGGCAATTCCACAAAAAGCCCACCAACTAGCCAGGATGACTGAGGAGGAATATTTTCTTAAATATTATAAGAGAGGGATAAGATTTAAGAATATTTCTTAACCAAAATGTGTGTATTTGGATGGCTTCCCACTATCTTGATTGAGGGCACTGTGAGTGCTGCTTTCTCCTGGAGGAATGTCCTTCTGGGGGCTTTGCTTTCCCTCCTGTAGGCTGGAACAGAATAGCGGAGCAGCCAACACACAGAACTACCGTCTGGCATGGCTGAAGACTGTGGTGATTTTACCGCATCCTGCGCGCTTCACAGCCATGAAGTGGGAATAGGGATTCTGCGCCAGGTGCCTCTTCTTGTGCTCTCTTTTCCCCTCCTCTGCAGAAGAATGAAGGAGATCTTTTGAGAGAGGCAAGTTCTCGTGAGGAGGTCATCACCGCTAGAAGGAAGATTTAAAAATTTCTTAGACTTAAGTTTAGTAAATTAAAATGTATCTTAGATACCATCTCTGACCCTGCATTATAACTCGACGCCAAATTTCATTAGAGAGGATGTGCTGAAGTCTTTGCTGTGAAGTGTGTTAAGTTGCATTCTAGGGAGTTTCAACATTACTTTAAAGCTGGTGTGAACTCCTACACACGAGGATGATAAGCTCTTCCAAGGAGCCAATGTAGGCAATGGGCGCAGGTGCAGCGCATCCTCCTTATATGCTTAGGATTCTTAGTGAAAGCTTAAAAACTAACATAGACTTGTGTAAACAAAATGAGCATTTGCCGAATGCCATTTCTAAGGAGACACATTGATCTGGATTGATTAAATTAAAGGTATTTATTTTTAAATACTCAGCTATGTTAAATAAAGCACAATCCCTGGAAAGATGTCACAAGCCTATTTTTAAAAATCTCAGATGTAGATCACGTTATATTAGAAATCAGCCTTCTTTTTATGTCCCTAACTAGGATTTAGAGATTAAAGCAAACCCACATGCTGTAGTTGCTTCTCCTGGGAACCATGACAAGTGCAGAAGTTTTGTTTTTGTTTTGTATTCTTTTCTGTTTTTTACAGTTAAGTGCTACTATATAAATGTACTTTAAGTTTGTAGTTAAGCCGGGTGTGGTGGCACACGCCTGTAATCCCAGCACTCTAGAGGCTGAGGCAGGAGGATTGGTGCGAGTTTGAGACCAGCCTGGGCTACAAAGTGAGCTCAAGGCCAGCCTGAACTGCATAACGAGACCCTGTCTCAAAAAGACAAAAATAAATAAATAAATAAATAAATAAAATTAATTAATTAATTAATTTTGTAGTTAGGAAACACACAACACAGACCAGGATGCTGGAAGCTTTTTTTTTTTAGAAGTTATTAGAACTCATTTAGATTAAATGAAAGAATTTTCCATCTATGAGGCTAAGATGCACTAATTCATTTGTATTATTTACAGCTAGATTTTACTATGGATAATTTTTCTATTTTTGGCCCTCTGTTCTATAAATCACACATTGATTATGAAAGTACAGGCTATTGTTGGATAGCATTAATTGATGGCACTCGTGCCTTACTTATGTTTAATTAACAATTGATTTTGCCATGTACAAAAGTACCTTAAACTGAAAATTTAAAAATAATTTAAAGTATTTTCAGAAAAAACAAAAACAAAAACAACAACAAAAAAAACTTCTCCATCTTTTCAAGGAAACAAACATGACAATGTAGTAACAAGTTATCAGTGCACCCTCACACCAAGATTTGCAATCTGGCCTGACAGCAACTGCCATGATCATTGACTTGTTCTGCAGTTCTAACAGATCCTCCTTTCTTCTAGCCAGTAAGCCACAGCATGCCAACAAAGCTAGGGAGCTCATAATCCCTGGTAGGAAAGGTTGACAACCCCTTCCACCTTGAAGAAGCTGTAGAAGACAGAGACTTCCATTCCCTCAGTACCCAGTAAAGAATTATGAGGCTTCCTGTCTTAGAGAAGTAAATGAGATCGGTATTACGAGTTGGCAAGAGCTGTCTGGAGCTTATTAACTACAAGATCAGGAGCATGTGAGCAGAAAAGGTCTGAAAGCCTCGCGTGGGACTTCTATCAAGAACTTGAGCAGGTTTACAGTAGGATGGCGCCTAGCAGGCAAAACAATCTCAGTCCAAACCGACTCTTTGCACCAAGGACTAAGAAGGCAACATTTGTTTTGCTAGTGGGCTGGGGAACCCAGAGGTTCAAATCACCAGCCCAGTGACAGGTTTGAGAGTTTAAATATGGTTTGCTACTGCTAAACCCTTGACTGGGCCAATCTTTCTCCAAACGTGACCTCCCTGAAGCCCTTGAAGCAAACGAGTTGAAAGCACAGCATGCTTTTAAAACACAAGACAGACTCAGTTTGACCCACACATTGTTAAGGGAGAGCATCAGGGGTGAGACAACCAAGTCTCTAACTTTTGTTACATTGTGCCTACAAGTCTGCTATCCAGTAAGGGTGTCCTAGCAGCCTAAACTTCATGGCAGTCTGAGAGGCTGGATCCAAGCAGCACCTCTCAGCAACCATATGTAGAAACTCTCAAGGTTTTCCTTGACTATTAGACCATGTAAAAGGATACACTGATGCCAAGAAGACGTGGCTATACAGCTTCTATGACAGCCCATGGAATGCTTTTCAGAAGTGGCAAGTATTTTAATTTAAAATATATATATTCATTTTAATGACAAAAAATAGCAGTGAAAGATTATCAAATCAGGTTAGTAGTACAGTTGCAATAATTAATACACTGCATGCAATTGTCTTCATAATAGTTATTCAGAGGACAAGACGTAGACATGATATCTTGTCTAAGCAATATTAGTACAAACTTTTCTTCTCATTGAACTAAGATAAAGTTTGTATATATGTAGCCTAACTAATATATATATATATATATATATATATATATATTTCACTACAAAGAGTTTTTTTTTATTTATATTTATATCCCCCTTTTTGTTTTGCTTTGTCAGAAATGGGTTTTTCATTGTTATTAGAGAAGCTGTATTTGGGGAAGTCTTTAAAGGACATTTTCATCCTTGAAACCACCATTCCTGAAACACCTATCATTTTGGTTTTCTAAATGCAAGCCGCTTCTAATGCTATATCAATTATTGCAATACTCTCATTAAAGTAAATGTTTGTTTAAAAAAAAGTAATAAAAGAAAACAAGATGAGAAAAAAATGCCATAGCATTGTCCTGCTACAATGTTGTATAAGGTTTGATCTCTAAGTTTCTGTGTAAAAATGTGCAATTATTTTTTCTCACATTCTGTAGATGTTTATTTAGTTATTTATTTGTTTAATGCATTTAGGACAGAGGATACACAGTCTAAGGGGTCTCACTATGTAGATTGGACTCGTAGTGATTCTCCTTTTTTCAGCCTCCCAAAGTGCTGGGATTACAGTCATGCACCCCCATGCCCTGTCTCAGTACCACTTAGTCTCAGCATGCACTAGGGGTGGGGCCCTCATAGCAGGACGAGGATCAAACCTCGGCCACCGCACTCTGCCAAAGCAGGTGCTTTAGTCCACTGAGCACCCTCTACAGGGACTTAGAGTTGAGAATATACATGGTTGTTGGAAAGTAGCAATTCCATGTTATGTCTAAGGCATTTGATATTCAGACAGATAGTGATGTTAAGCTCAACTGCCTCTGTTACAGGGTAATGGTATCATTAAACTTCTCTTCTGCACAGTTAACACCTAAGGTTTGCAGACTGATAATAAGAGAAAAAGAGGGGCCAGAAGGATAGCCAATATTTTGACTCTAGGCCTTCAAGGTCAGTGAGGACACAGAACATAAGAGGACCTGTGCTGTGATAAGCTATAACGCAGTGGTGTTCCATATTTTTTTTTAATCAAGGAGAAAATGGGACCACAAAGAAAAGTGATTAACAGTGTATAGTGTGCCTAAAGAGAGTCACTCAAAGTGAAAACGTTCTCTCAGGCTTTCACAGAGAGCAAACTGGTAAAGCAATGGCTGTATCTCATCAAGATGGCTGATACTGACAAAAAATCTACAAGATGCTGTCGATGGTTTCAGGCTAAATCGTGAGGGTCTTTGACTGACCTTCTGAGATATAAAAGCTGCATTTTTAGGTATACAGGTGTTGCTTTAACTTGGTCTTATCCATCCAGCAGAAATGTATAACCACAAGGTATAAAAAGTAATACCATATCAATATGCGGAGCTATAAAAAGCTCAAGTCAAAAACTTCTGACAATTGCCAGTTACACTGATAACCCTCTACTATTATGGACTATTGGACTATATTGGGTTATTTTGCTGAATTCAAGTAGGTACTTTTTCTCTGTGCGCTTACTCCCCTTTTCTACTTATCCAGCCCAAGCACATTCTGCAGAGCCAAGTTTTGTCCCATTCTTCACTTTTACTTTTTGGAATATTTTTTCTACTTCTTAACAAACAAACAAACAAAAAGTTTCAACTGAGAATGAGGTTTAGAGGCTTTGATTCAGTAATAGAATTTGCTTTTGTAATCAAGGGCCTGGTTTTAATTTCTGCTGAAAAGAATGTGTGTGTGTGTGTGTGTGTGTGTGTGTGTGTGTGTGTGTGTGTGTGTGTGTGTGTGCCAGAGAGAGAGAGAGAGAGAGAAGTGTAGGGTAAGGTAGGGTAGGGGACAGGATAGGACAGGAGAAACCAAATGGAGGGAATAGCAGATGTGTATATCAGTAATAAGCCAGTTCAATACTTATATTCTCAATTCTGCTTAAATTTTTCTCTTTTGATTTGTTTTTAAATTTTATAGTTTTCTAATCAGCTGCCTTATGTATATTTTAATATCAGGTTCAATGGCAAGTCAGAAGAACACTAATGTATATATATATAATATATATATACATAATATATATAATATTTTATAGTTATTATCTAAAGTAGTATCAAAAAACAGCCTAATTTGCCATACGATGACAGATTTCTGAGCCAAGTTTCAAAGACAAATGAGTAAAGATTCAAGAGAGATGTATGTTAGTTTACCTTAAAATATGTCATTCTCCAATTATGAGTCCTGACAAACTGGGCAAGGTGGTGCAAGGCTGAGACTGTAGCATCCCAAACTTAGACACAGCCTAGACAATTGAATGACTTGCTGATACTCTGTCTCAAAATAAAAACAACAAAGATGGTAGGAAAGTAACTTCCTAAATGCCCTGAGATTCACACCTACCACCACAATAAAAGAGAACCAAGAGAGGCATGATGTCTGAGGGTTCATCTTAAATTTAAGAGATATTATTTAAGAGCTGCTGAATGTATTCCATTACTAACTGATTATATTTTTCCAATAAAAGTATATATATGTATATATGTATATATATATATATACATATACATATATATATATATATATATATATATATATATATATATATTTCCAATGTTACTGACATAGCCATACAGAAGTTATCCCACAAGTTAATTTCATAGCAGGTTTAAGGTGTACATTGTACAGTTGTAAAAACCATATGTGACAGGGAAACATTAAATGTATCATTAATATACATGTTTTAATATCACTGATAAAGTAATTCTCCATTACTCTAGTGAAAAATGGAACATTGTATTCAATATAAGACAGCTCTATAATTAATTTAAATTCTGTGTCTTGAATATAGAAACCTAAATCCTGTAGCTTCTGAGCATAGAAATATGTGTTTGCTTTTTCAGTTATAAAGTGAGTAAATGATGTACAATTGACATTTACTTGGCAGTTTCCAATTAGTCTCAGAGATGTTGGAAACATTGCAAAATGAATGCGCAGCCTATCAAAGGCCTTTCATATTTGCTTTTTCCTGTATGCTGAAGGAGATCACATCACTTCTTAAATGCATATAGGAAAATATCAACAACTTATGAAATATTGGTTATTTTATGTATAATAAGAATTCTTTTTTATTAAGTTCGTAGACCAAGAGCGTGTGGCACCATTAATATTGAACCTAATTTATGCCCTTTCATTTACACATTGATGTGGTAGTCAGGGACGCATAAAAATTTTAACCACTATAACTTAATACTCTCTAACTCATAAATTACTATGGTAGGTAAATTCAGGGCAGGCATTTATGAATTTAAGTTCCATGAGAATTACCACTACTGCAAACATAAAGGGACCCTAGACTTCCCTTTAGTACTTTTAATTTGGATGCCAAATCTATCGGAGGCAAACATATCCAGTGATATTTTCTTATTATCCTCAAGACATCTTTTTATTACTCCTATTTCTTAGCCTGTATGGGTTTTAATAAAGTGAGGCGATAACAGCCACGCAAGTGTACTGCAGTGCAATTCAGTCAGGGCTGACTCCTTGTGCCAATTTACCAGTCACAGTGCCAAGGTACTTGGTAACGCTAGCTTTCTAATAAACACTTTTTAGTTCAAAAGTAGGTCAGGAGAAGACATAAAAGATCAGGGAAAAGAAAGGATAAAAACATGAAAAGATCTGTGAAGTTACTATCATCTGTTGAATTGTACACTTTGAGTGGGTGAATTCTCTGGCCTACTTCAGTAAAGTGGTGTTTTGAAAACTAATAAAAAGGACAGAAGAGTGTGTGGTGGGCAATGGAGGGGGCTGAGGACCTTTCAAAGCCACGTTAATGTTAATAAGTGAATAGAGTAAAGGACTTCAAGTCCTACTTTAGTCTCTATGTAAAGATTTAACTATGAGTTAAAATAAAACCTATGTGTTTTGAAATGCTTTTAGTCTCTGCTGTAATATTTCACTTCTGTATCATTTTGGGTTCTCTCTCTCCTTCTCTCTCTCTCTCTCTCTCTCTCTCTCTCTCTCTCTCTCTCTCTCTCTCTCTCACTTTCTCCTGCAGAACCGATTGAATTCAGGCTCTTGCACTTGCCAGGCAAGCACTTACTCTACTGAGCTATCTCCCTGGCACCATGGATTCTTTCTTGAGTTTGCATGTGTGATAAAATATGTGCCATAAAATGTTAGTTGATACAAATATATTTTGGAGGATCTATTTAATGGGTCACAAAACTAAGACCATTACAAAGATTTTCTTTTAACTTTTCAGTTCAACAGCTCTTTTACATTGTGTTCCTCCACTAATGTGTTTACCACAGAAATATTTTCTAATAATTATAAAAAATCTGTAACAGTATTGATTAATTCACTATATTTAGGCCAAAGAAATGAAGTGGATATATTTGAACTGTGGAACAGTCATAAAATTGAAAGTATGGATGAAATCATATTATGCTAGTATTTTACCCTAAGTGATAAAATATGAGGTCAGAATTTGTCATTCGTTTTTTTTTGTTGTTGTTGTTGTTGTTGTTGTTTTTTAATGAGGAGAACATGTTTATTGAGGGAAAGAAAGCTCCTGTCCAAGACAGGGAGAGGAGGTGGGCCCTAGTGGGTGGTCCCCCAGAATTTGTCATTCTTATCTTTATTTTCTTCTTGCATTTGGCTTCAGACTTTTTTGTATTCTATAACAATCTTAACTGTATTTAGTGTTTTGAGAATATAAGTATTCATTTAGAAATAACCTTTGCCAGTTTATGTACTGAGAGTTTAGATAATAGGCAATGACACCTTGAAAAAGATTGAATATTGAATCTAAATTGAAATTAATTTTTCTAATTGCCAATAACCTTGTGGATGGTTAACATGCCCATAGTTCAAGGAAATATTGCACAATGTGTGCAAAGATCCTGTACATACATCTTCTGCCTTTTTGTCTCATTGGAAGAGAGTAGATGTTTGTAAATTTAGGAGTTATCATCTGAAGCAGTATTAAAAAAATTTAAATAAATTATTAGTCTTTATTGTGTATAGTGTTCTAGTAGTGGATTAAGTTGAAAATACAGGCTTAAATTTTCCTTTGGCCTTACAGGTGTTTGTATAATGGTAAATCATTTTATCCTTTTTATGAAAGTTGTCTAATATTTAGAAAATAATTCCAAATCTATATACCCTTCTACTAAAATAACAAATTACCAAAATATATTTTGCATTCCTTTAAAAAGTTTAATAGAAATAATTCTAAATGGCTAGTTATTTAATCCCTGAATGAAATACAATATAACATTTTCTAGACTATTTGTTGATGCAGATATCATAGAGAAGTATAACTACTGATGATATACATTTGTGTCCTATGACGATACATGAACTCTTTCAGCTTTTAAACCAGAATGGAGCTATTAGCCTGAATTCTGTAGAGGAGCTTTTCTGGGTATGGTGAGAAAGGATATATGTTAATTAATGTAGAGTTTACAAAGTATACTACAATGAATGATTCTAAATAGCAATCTGTATCTTTACATTATGAATTCTTTTCCCCGCTTTATCATCAACTTCTAGATCAATAGGAAATTTGATAATTCATATGATTGCCAGGTAGTTCATTGGAAGTAAGTAGATTTTTAATGAATATCATTAACAACTAAGAAAAATGAATTACAATGAACTCTTAAAGTAATCTAGTTGTCTTAATATATGAAGAAGGGATTTTAAAAGTTAAGCATATTTGCCACTTGGAGATAAAATATAATCTTCAACAGTGTCATCATCTTGTGTTGTTAATAAATACAAAATATAATAACACAGGATTAGAAATAGCATGTGTTTAGTTATTATAAAATTTAAATCTAATCACAAATAACAAGAAAGTATCACTGAAAATTATTTTCAGCATAAATTTTGTATCATCAATTTTGCAAATTAATTATTTGTAGTACAGCAGGCCACAAAAACCCCCATTCTATCAAATATTTGAAAGAAAAATTGTTTTTCTTATATCATCAGATTTAAAAATATTCCTTCTTTTTTAGCAACAAAATTATTGAATAATTTAGAGAATGATTAAATATAATTTGCGCTCAACATTAGATTTATCATAAAATAGTATACAGTTATTCTTGGATATGTATGTCTACAAGTTTTCAAAGTCTCACTTTTTGTTAGTGTTGATTAAAACGTGATTTGGGGCCATTGAGATAGCTCAGCATTCTAAAGTGCTTGATTAGATAAGCTTAGGCAACCACGAGGACCGCAGTTTTATTCCTGGCAACACATGCTGCACCAGCTCCACCCCCAGGGCAGGCTGTGCCAGCCATAACATAAATAAATAAAGTTTAAAAAAAAAAAAAAACAGCTAAAAAGTGTGATTTATTTAGATGGTATCATGAATTCCAAAATGTTTGTATTTCATGATTTTTTTTTTTAATCTTGGAGCAATGTTACTTTACATAAAATTCACTTCAATAAAAATGTGTATTTCATCATTGCCAAAGTAAGTTATTACTGCATTTGGTAGGGCACACCTGTCTTCCCAGCATTCAGAGAGCTGATGCGGGAGGATTTCTATGAATTCAAGGTCAACCTGGATTATATAGCAAAATCCTCTCTCAAAAAAAAGCGTAAATTATTTCACTTTTGTTGTTCAAATTGAAATACTTATAAAGACATCCTTAGCTACAAATAATCAATATCATGGAGATCAAGCAAAGCATATTTGTAACTAATGGTGATTTTCAGTTTAACTAATCTGATCAGACTTATTAAATCCAGCATTATTCAGGGCTGGGGTATAGCTCAGCGGACTAAGTGCTTGCTTAGGTAAGTACAAGGACCAGGGTTCCATCCCTGGCACCGCAAGACATGCGGATCCCAACCCTGTTTGCGCTGAACCTGTGATGGAGTCTTGGTGTGGTAGCTAACACCTGTAACTCCAGCACTTCGGAAGTAGAAATCAGGAGGATCACTATGAATGTGAGCTGCCTAGTGAGACCCTGCAAGAAAAAAAAAAATACACCATTATTAAATATCTGCGAAGTCCAGCTGCCAGTGGAGGCAGTGCATTAATATCTAATCTTGAAATTTTAACCATAGTTATAAGAAAATATACAAGGGCAGATGGTTTGAAGAACCATTATTTGATCTAAATAAAAATTTATGTTTTATGTAATATTGCATGGCACAAGCCAACTACAATATACAGATGTTAATTATAACAGCCATTTTTAAGTATCTATTAGCTTTTAGAGTAGATGTTAATGTTTTGCCAGCTTATTTGTGTTTTTTTTTTTTTTTGAATCTCATATCAATATTGCCCCTTGGTACATGGTGATCTCACATTTACATTTATTATCAATTTACTTTAGGGAGCATAATCCACTTCTAATAAATCATTCACATGTATTAATCTTTGGTTAATATTTTATTTTATTTTATCATTAATTTTTTCTTGTTTCAGAACTTTTGTTTGTTTATTTATTTATTTTTATGGCTGGCATAGCCTGTCCTGAGGGCAGGGCTGGCGCAGCATGTGGTGCCTGGGATCGAACCACGGTCCCTGTAGCTGCCCAAGCTTTCCTAAACAGGTGATTTAGACCCCTGAGCCATCCTTCCGGGCCCCTGGTTAATATTTTAAATATCCAAAAATTTAAAAACAATATACCAAGTAGCTATAAATGTGTCCTGTGTATGTACTGTAACATCTTTGTTTTATGCATATTCAGATTACTTTATACATTTTTATGGCAACACTGCTGCATGACAACTGCACGGCATATTTCACAAGAACTTTGTACATGCTACACCATTTTCATTGCGATCACACTGACGTGTTACTGAAAGGTTTTATGTATCTTACAAGCCACATGGCTCTCACAGGTCTTTTGAAAATTGGCCACAGAAGCAGTGACAGGGAATATGTTTCATTCTGTCTCTGCAAACCAGTAGAAACTATCTTTCTCTCATCTGTTGGGTCAAAGTATAATTTACTGATTTTTAAAACTGTCCTGGAAAAGGAGTCTCTACTTACATTTGATCTACAGAAGTCAGAAAACCATGCTTGGTGTAATACTGGGTAGCTATGGCAGTTACAGCTTAATTGTACATTCAGAGAGGAGCCATCCTCAAGCCTTTCACATAGTTCTAGATGAGATCCGGACAAAGTTAAAAGTTTAATTTCAGATATACTGACAATATTTTGGTTATTTTAACATATTTCATTTTTAAAGTATTATATGACTGAGAAAAGAATACTAATTCCTACAGAATGACAGAATAAAATTAAACCAAGTATCTCAGTTACTTCTTCCTCTGTGAAGCACAATACCCAACATTTATTACAATTTAAAGGAAGAAAAAGTATATTATGACTGAGAGTTTTAGAGAAGTTTCAGTCCATAGCCAGTGGGTTCCAAGTCATGGTGTTGTGGCACAGGGACAGGAGTGCTGCTCATGGCACTGTCTGAGGAAGCAGAGAGAAAGGGAGAGAAGAGCAGGTAAGGGACAAATTGCTCCAGACCACCTACACAGGGACCCAGCTTTGGGGACCACATGCCATCTCTTAACAGCAGAGCCACTATAAGCCTCCATAATACATCAAGTGTGTTGTCGATAAAAGTGGGATATCTGATGATTCTACTTGTATATATTTTCATAGGATTTCTTTAAAAAATCTCTAGCTAAGAATTTACAGAATAGTTTGAAATTTCTATAGCTATATTCACAGTTTAACTTAATGTCTCATCTAGAGCATTAATATACTATGCTTTGAAATCTTTTTTGCATTCATAAAATATATTTTTCAAAAAAATAAGTAATTGAGTGGCAACCAAATGGTTCAGTGGATTAAAGTACCCGCAAGCAGGCAGAGGGGCCTGGGGTTTATTCTTCAGGCCTGCAGTGCTGCTCCTGCCCCTGTGGTGAACTGAGAAGGCAATTGAGACAGGTGGTCCATGCCAGTAATCCCAGCCCTTAGGAGCTTGTAAACAGGTGGAACATTACATATCTGATCTAGCAGTGAGACCCTGAACACCCCGTAGACCCTTTCCTAAAATGCAAATTAATTAATTAATGAAAAATAAAAAAGCAATTGATGAGGCTTCTTTTTTATTATAATTTCCTTTTATTGTGAAGAGTCAAAACAAGAGCAGGAAAAACAAAGCAAAGATAGAAACAGGATAACATATAACAAGACACATTACAGACTTTCAAAACAGGAAAATCTGATTAACAGTGATGTATTATTTCAAAGTCATTTTCTTCATATTGATCACCTGCGATCCAGCTCTACAAGGCCCTCATTTGTTTTCTTCTGCTCACGTTAGATGGAATTTCATGCATGCCAAACAGAACATGATATCCTTGCATGTGACAAATCTCTAGGATTAATATGATGCTGTTCTCCAACACTCCCCTTACCCTTAGACTTAGAAAATTAGACGGTAGATGGTAGCAGGTACTGTCTCTGTCAGATATTGAGTTAACTAAATTATACGATTGTTTTTAACCTAGGCAAAAGCCCCCTTAGACAAATTTATTTAAGACTGATCTCTGTTGGCAGCTTAGTAATCAGCAACCTTCCATCAGCATCCGAAATGAAGGATGCTCAAGGCAGCTTAGCACACTCAAAGCTAGTTACAAGTAGCAAAGCACTCATTGGTCATGTTCAGCATTGTCAGTACTGAGGGTGATATGAATAAAGAACTATTGATACTCTTCCTAGAAATGTATTTAGGCTGTCAACAGATATGTTCCCACCAGTTTTCGAGAGACATTCTAAAAATGTGGATATCTGGGCATAAATAAACGTTTCCATTTTTCAGATCATCAGTCTAAGACATACAGCGCCACTGGAGAGGGAGACCCTTCGTAAGACAGGAGTTGTTCTCAAACATCCCATTTCTTGAGAACAGGTGGAGAGGGCTTTTTAAATGTATATGTGTTAACTTAGAATGCTTCCAGTTTTAGAAAACAAAATTGCATACACCATGAATCATGTAATGTTTTGTCTCTTTTTCCAGGACAGAAACACTCCAGGGAAGCGTGGTCTACTTGAAACATGCAGGAAATCACAGAGAAAAAATGCATTCTTCATCATTTGAAAAGTTTAAATATTTCCATTATAAATATATAATGTTTTCTGTTGTAAGTTTTGTGAATCTCAAAATGTTATTTCTACCTTGTATGTTAAATTTTTTCATGTTCTAAGAATGGTCAACTTAATGGCAAAACTCACTTTTACTTATTTTTAAAATAAAAATATTCATATTTAGGATTTATATAAGTTTCCATGATCTAGTACTGGGGATATATATATATATATATATATATATATATATATATATATATATGATTTTAATATAATTGGATACAAATTAAAATTCAATGCATTATAACTGAATCAGAATTAAACTTTATTAATGTTATATGTACATGCATTTTATTTAACACGCCTTTGGTATAGTACCTGTTTCATTTTGTTTCTCTTTAATGTATCAACAGCATGGTCATCATGTTTTCAAAGGTAACTGGTGTTAAGATTGCTGAACCCGTGTCCTGTTTAGGAGAAGTTTGTGCAGCTTGCTCGCTGCCAGCACTCACTCACATTTTCATAAACTAAACTTTTGAAGCTATGGCAATGGGACTTGCTTTTAAAGTGAAAAGAAAATATAAAACTGGGTTGTAGAATCATTTCTGAACAGAACTTACTACTAATCTTCATGTATTGGTAATGTGTATGATGATTGATATTTCATGTTTATTTTCTGGCAAATTTCAAGGCACAGAACGACACACCACAGAACATCATATACACCCCACACAGACACAAAGGATTTTCTGTGTTTTTTCAGTTCTCACCATCCAGCTCCTTGTGTGAACAAAAGCTTTGCCATTTTGTTATCTTTCTTTGCCATTGGTGAAAGCTTTTGGGGAAGAATATTCCAGACAGGGAAGTAAAAGTGCCACAAACAGAGCACAGAAAGTCTCAAAGATGTTGCTTACTTTCTTACATTTTTCAATCCATATTAGCCTGAAATTGTACTGGCTAAGTCTGTGTTCTCGAATGCTCTTCCTAAATAAAATGTAGGATTTGAGCACTGTGATATTCACAAAGTGGTAAAAAGTTCTTACATGAGTCATTGATTGTTTTGAACTTCTTTGATAAGAAGTGAGCACCTGAACAGAATTCCCTTGCTCCTAAATTCTCATTATAATTAAAGATAATACGTGGCTTCTGAATTTTCTTTCCATTTCTTCCATCTACTTCAATCAAAGTATCCATGTGGTATGCTGAAAATATTCTCACCTCTGTGTTTTTGTAACATTTGAGTGCAATAGGATCACCACAGAAGAAGGTTCAAGTCATCCCTTCAGAATTTTTATTTCCTCAGACCATTTGTCACCTGCTTTCTACTCAAATGATCTGTCCTAACTCAATCAATCCTTTTTGGTGTAAATGTGAAAAGCATGAGAAATGCACAAAAATTACCAAGGAAGACATAATATCGTTGAAAAAGAAGGTCACCTTCAACATAAGAACAGTGAGAGCTGATGTTAGACCATCTGGTCAACCTTTCATATCCATATGGAATCATATGGGTGCAAGTACATGTAACTGGACTGAGTTTCAAGAAACACATGTATGGGCTAGTGGCTTAGCTCAGTTGTTTAAAGTGCCTGCTTGGGCAAACTCAGTCAGGTTCAGAGGATTGTGCTTTGATCCCTAGCTCCATACGCTGCACCAGACTCATTCTTACAGCAGCCTGAGCCAGCCGAGAGAGAGAGAGACAGAGAGACAGAGAAACAGAGAGAGACAGAGAGAGACAGAGACAGAGAGACAGAGACAGAGACAGAGAGAAATTGAAAGGGAGAGAACATATGGCATGAATCAAAATCACGCTCACTTTTTCAGAATTCCTGCTACATAGCTAACCTCCTTTTGAACAGCATGAATTATTCCTTGACTGTGATGTTTCTATTTGCAGCACATACAATTGAAAAATTATTTATAAGAAAGTAAAAAAAAAAAAAATCAAGCAAGTGGCCAGGGAGATAGCTCCATGACACAAGATCCTGCTTGGCAAGTGCAAGGTCATGAGTTCAAATCCTGGTCACACACACACACACACACACACACAAAGAAAGTCATAGGTTTGTTCTTCTGCAATGTAATTTCTGAGTTTGACCAGTAGATATGAAAAATTGCTGACAGAATGTAGGTCGGCAAGCATTGAAGCAAAAATAAAAATCTTTTCACTATTCATAATTTATGTGAAATAAGGTATTTCTGAGAGGCCTCACCAACAAAAATATCTCCAGCTGAGGTTTTTGTATACCTTACAGTGGTATTACTGTAAAAAAGACCTTCAGCTTCTCATTGTCAATGGCATTTCCATCTATCTATTTCTAAAAATCTCTTTTGAATTATGTGGATCTGAAGGCAATAAGACAGCACTGGTGCTCATTTCACTGGTAATTTTTAAAACTAATTTATTTTCTTGTTTATTGTTTAAAGAACACAAAATAATAACAAAAATGCATTAGAAACAGTACAAAAATTTCATTGAACAAATAACAGGAATTCAACGATGGTTACTGATTGCATGATTGCCTTCAAATTAGTTGCTTAGGTTACCACACATAAACATGCAAAATTGGTTTAAGAACAAAACAAATTTATGCTCATTTTTTACAAGTGCTAAAATCAAAGCTATCAAATTAAGTTTTGACTGAAATATAAATACTTTCATGTAAAATTTCATCCTTTGATAAACCTTGAAAAGAATTTTTTAAAGTATAGTATTTAAAAAAATGGTGTCAATTGCCCAACCCACATTTCCCAAATCAATCATTTTGTTATTGTTAAGCCTATAAATGAAGCTCTAATGTGGCAAAAAGGAATACATACATACACACACATATATACACTTAGATTTTGATCTCTGCGCTTAAATTCAAAGGAGAATTCAACAAGTGTGGGGAAGGGAAATTCCACCTACTTTCGAGATCTTCCATATGTGCCTGAAGAGTTCTTGCAAGGATAATAAACTAGAAACAATGCAGAAAGAAATAGCAAAAAGCTCCTGCTTAGGCAGATGCAAGGGCTGAGGTCTGATGTCAGACCTGCCACGCTGGCCCCACCCCTGAGGGCACCCTGAGATTGTGATAGCGACTGGTCTTGGTGGCACACACCTGTCATCCAACACCTGGGAAGGTGAAAAACAGGAAGAATCAATACAAGTCTGATCTTTGTAGACCCTGTAGATGCTGTACTAAATACATAAAAAAGTTATAAGAAATTAAAATGAAAAATAAGGATAAAAAGAAAAAAATTAGGCATTAACTAATCCTTTAAAAAGATCAGCAGAATGCCCATGGGCTGAGGAATGAATCACAAGTTTGTATTTTTTACATAATTGAGTATTACTCAGTAATAAAAATAAGAGAAATCTGAGACTTTTGTAGATAAATGGATGCAACTTGGAACTGTATTGAGAAATAGGATGAGAAACGATTTCTAAGTAAAGCCAATTCTAAGTACTGAAGTGGGTCTGGGATATCACTAACATCAACACTGCTGCCAATCCTCCTAATACAGCCACACTTTTGATGGGAAATTATAATCCAACTTGACTCTTCCAGCATGCATTCAAGTGGATTCTGCTGGCCTTTGGTCTAGCTGTGCTCTAAATCCTTACTATCAACATTCTCACTTTTTTACCAGTGCATGTTGGAAATTACTTAACTTCCTTTTTTATTTTTACTAGACCTCATAACTAAGAAACTGCCTTACACTTCAAAGAAATCTCTGGACTTGGAATTTTCAGTACTGTTGATTCACAATTGTTAACTATTTGGCAAGTCATGGAGACAGATTACATTTTATGTAATAAAATAGTCATGAACATTTTAGGGTCAGGGTTATTGTTTTGATCTAAACTCTCTACCCCCAGTCTAATATTCAGTGGTAGAACTTTTGGAAAGCAATTGGATCACTGGGGGCTATGCTTGTCAGTGGATGAGTTTATGAAATTTGATAGCTTCGTATCTGAGTGGGTTGTTCCCATGTTGGAACTTGTCAGAAAAGTGTGCTCACTGGACCTGGGACCTGGGTGGCTGATTCTCGCCTTCGTTCCTACCGTCCCTCTTCCTCTCTCTGGGCTGTCCATGGGTGGGGCAGCTTTCCCCCACTCTACACTTGTGCCATACGCTTCTTCCCTGGAGCCAAAACGAACCATGGGTTGCATACTGAGATCCATGAGCCAAAATAAATTTCTCGTTATTTGTATTGTATATCTCTGGTATTTGTTTTCCACAGTAAGAAGAAAGTAACAAGTACACCTTCATGGACTTTTTTTTTTTTTTTGCCTTATTTCATTAGGATGAAAATGATATGTCCTTATTTTTAATAAGGAGAAAAATACAAAAGGGTACTGCCACCAAGAGAAATTTGGTACACATTGGAAATTAGGGCCCAAAGGTAATGGGTGTCAATTGTCAGATTTTATCTTTACGAAAGATTTTATTTTTATGGAAGAAGAGATTCGATTAAGAAATCCATTTTATTTGCTTAATTGTGGAGCTATATTTTGCTCCTTATGTCAATAAGCTTACTTTTATGGTTCCATCTAATCCCGATAAAATAAATAGAAGCTCAAAAATAAACTAATATGTCATTGAAGAATATTCTGAAGTCCTTTTTCCTTAGTTGGAGTCCATTAATAATTATCCAATAAAATAAAATATGATTCTATTTTGTGTTACTGATTACTTAGGAGAAAAGTTGTTTTGTCCAGCATATTGTCATATTGTTCAATTTTATTCTTTCTTCATTAGACATATTTTTCCAATTGATGCTTATTCTAGAGTTTAATATTGTTTTATGTTACCAATAAAGAAACTTAAAGTTTAATATTTAAAGAAAAGAATTATTTTTTCATCTTATGGTCTTCTCATTCTATAAAGAGGATGAAAGCGCCTATCTTCGGTTTTTTGTAGTTAGCACCCAAGGCTCTGAACAAAAATGGTAAAAGAATTTCACAACTTAGTTCAGTGGTGTTGTACTGACTTGTGATTGTTTTGGGGTTTAATTTGTGGTGGTTAATATTTGTAGCTTAAATTAAATGGATTTAGTCACTAAATCAAAAGCTAGCCATTTATAATTTCACAGAATTAACAAATTAAATACATAATTACTAATTACATAATTAGTAAATGTGTCTTTTCCAAAGCTGTTATAATTTAAATTTTGCAAATGTATTCCTTGTTAATAATTTTTTAATGGATGGTAAAATTACTACTTCAAACAAAATAGATACTGTATAAATGGCTAATCATTCAATATTTCTTCTGGCATGAAGATAGTGGAAAAGTTAATGATTTCTAATAAGATTTCACAAGAAAATAATTTGGATGGTGTCTTAGTTACTTTTTACTTGTTGCTGGGACAAATATCTGACACTCAAATTGAAGGAAGGAAAGGTTTATTTAGCTCACAGTTTGTGGAGGTTTCAGTTCATAATCCTCTGGCTCCAAGGTGGCAGAAAACAATGAAGAGCAAAGAAGGAGCAACAGCTGTAGCACCCATCAAGCCTCTCTCTTCCAAATTCTATGCCAGCACAGAGCCCTTTCAAAGTGGCATGGCTGCAAAGATGAAGCTCCTCCAAAGACAAGGACTTCTTCACAGAAGTAGGACAGGGCTGGGTCAGGCAGGAATCAGCCAGGGCAAGGCTGGGCTGGGCTCCTTGCAAAAAGTCTTCCTCAGCTCTTTTTATACAGTTTTTGTGGTGAGTCACTCTGGGGTGCCCCGCCTGGCCCTAGAATGGAACCAATCACATCCCAGGGCAGGTGCTCCACATCCTGCAGGATGGGCGCCCACAGCCCCAACCAGCCCAGCCCATCCAGCCAAGTTTCCTCGAGTTGAGAGAAAGTATGCACTACCACAGGTGGCATCTTGAATGGGTGCTGAAAAAACATGTAGTCCTTACTTATTTACACTTTTTGAGCTTTTGCTTAGGAAAACTCATGCGGTAAAAAGAGCAAATGTGAGATCTAGATAATTACCTTCTAAAATTAAATATGCCAATTCATTTCTTTAAACTTTACTTATTTTTCAAAATGGGAAAAATTAATTTTGTTCTGGTGCAACTCATAAGGTTGTTATAAGACACTAAAGGGGGGAAAGTCCATTAAAGAACTGTGAAAACTCTCCCATAGCACTAAGAAAATTGAGAATATTCTAGGAATCTCTAATTTGATTTATAAGTCTCAACATCACTTTTGCTTATGTCACTTATTTTACTGAAAATTGTTTTCTGTTACTTTGTGGTGTTTACTTCCCTGAGTTATCATGTATTGAGTGTTTCATTTTACGTTTTGTTTTCACCTTCTCCCATTCGTCTACTGATACTGCCTCACTTAGCATAAAAGAAAAATGAAGCCCAATGACACTCAGGATAATTGCTTAAGACTACAACTGGCCAGAACTGGAAAATAAAAACGCTTCTTCACTTATGAAGACTTAAGGCTGCACAGATCTGTACATCATTTCAGTGTCAGGACACATTCTCAATCCTGTTTTCCCATTTCCGTTCCCTTCTTTCATTGCCTTTCTCTGTCCTTTGACCTTACTTGTAAACTGAAACAAATTTTGTTTCAATAAAATGAAAGGGTCAATGGAGGGAGATAGATTCTATAATTTTAAGCTTATCTCACTCCAATACTTTCCTTTTTTTCTGAATATGATGACTTCATTTCCTATGACAGTTCAGTTATCAAGCCACTTATAATCACACTTTCCACCATTATGCCGGAAGTTTATATCATGTGAAATATGAATAGCACTCTATACCGTACATTTTAGTTTCTTTCTTTCAGACTTGCACATATGTCCCTGAATTTGGTAAGGTACCCCAGCCTGAACTCTTATGAATTCTTTTTTGACCAGGAGGAGACAGTTTTTGTGGGAAGAGAGAGTACTTTCAAAACATGGTGGAACCAAAACTTTATATGCAAGACTAAAGAACATAAATACTTTGTTCCATTTTGAAATGGCAGTGCTTCTCCCTAGAACACAGCAATTCATTTATTGATTTCAACCAAATTTTCTTATCCTTTTATTACCCACCTTATTCTCCAACTTCCCTCCTTTCCCTGTCTCCTACTGCTTTGCTTCTCCCTTCCTCTCTCCCTTTTCTTCACTGTTTCATTCTCTTCAAAGATGACACAAAAATGAATTTTTTTTTCTACCAGGGATTGAACTCAGGACTTTGAGCTTGCCAGGCAGGCACTTATTCCACTGAGCTATATCCCTGGTCCCCAAAAATAAAAATAAAATTCTTATTCCCAAAAACACGGAGCTATGTTTGCCAATATTTTCCCATGAATATTCATGAGCACTTTGTTTTCAGAAAGCGCTTTAGGACAATAGCATTCTACCCTTATACAGAGGAACATAGTTGTTCCACTGCGCCCTGTTCACCTGTCATATGGCCCCACTAGACATCTGTCTCCCCTTGTTTTCTCTCTCTCTCTCTCTCTCTCTCTCTCTCTCTCTCTCTCTCTCTTTCTTTAATTTTAGTGATGGGGCTACAGGATCTCACTACTAGATTGGACTCATAGTGATCCGCCTACTTACAGCCTCCCAAGAGTTGGGATTACAGGCATGCCCCATCACACCCAGTCTCAATTGCTGTCTCAGGGTACCCCGGAGGCAGGGCCAGCATGGCTGGCCAGGGGATCAAACCCTCAGCCTCTGTGCCTGCTTGTAGTCAGTTTAATCTGCTGAGCTATTGGCCAGGCCTCCTTATTTTCTCTTGTACTAATATTACCTAAACTCATCACGAACATCCTGTGACACAGAGTGTAGTCTACAGTTTCTCTCTAATGATTCTACCAACTTAATGTGTGACATGCTATTTAGAAATCAACCTTATGCCCCTAAGAAAAATTATTAAAGTTCATATATGATTGCTATGTCCTTCGATAGTTTGAATTTATGCTTTCTAAAATGAAGTATATATGTGAATGTTTTCAGTTCATTGCAGTATATCATGATTTAAAATTTGATACATCATCTAGTAAAAGGAGAAAAATGTCAAAATATACAAAAACTCACAAGGTCCTTGAGTTTCTTCTTTCATTTGGAGTCAGGTACTAATGATAATTTGTTGGTGTGTATCTTATCAAGTATGTTTGCAGGGAAAAGATTGCTATAACACAGAAATAAGAATGAAGACTAGTTGGTGTCTAAACACAGTGAAATATGGATGGAGCCCAAGGAGGGCTGCCTTTTGTTGCTCAGGAGTTCTGGAAAGCTGGGACTTGGAGTTGTAGGTGGCGGCTCCTCCTGTGGGTGCTCTCCTTGAATTATGGAGAGGGCCCAGGGAAGGCTGTCTTCTGTTACTTGGGAGTCTCAGAAAACTGGGGCTCGAGGTTGCAGATGACAGCACATTCTGCGGGTGCCCTGTTCTTCATTTAATTGCTATGTGACACCAATGGTTGCCTCCTCCCCTGCTTAAAATATTATCAGTTAGCATTTGCATGAGCTACAGGTCTGGAATATGCTGTATCTACTAAAGTAGTGACATATACCCCTTAGCCATTTTTTAAAATGCTGAACAACAAAAAAATAGTCTTCTCAGGCTCTGAGCTCATTAAAAGATAAATCTCTGTGGGTCCTCTAAAGCTACATTCATCGAGTCTTCTCGTCTTTTCTTTCAGCACCAACACATATCATACAACAAGTGGCGCCCAACATGGGGCACGGAAGATGACCGGGGTGAGTTAAGAGAGGCCTGGCTGCATGGGAAAGTACACGCAGAGTAGGTGAGACCACCAGCAATAGCTCAGAATAATGGGAAATTCTGCTTCAGTGGAAACTGTATGTCCATCCTATTCAGACATCACTCAAAGGACTGGGGGTAAAAGTAACACCTAAGAGTTTCAAGGAATTATTTTGGCTTATAAAAAGGCATTGTTATTGGTTTCAGCCTAAGGGAAAGGGCTGCTTTAAACTTAAAAGTTTGGAGGCAAGTTATGAGAGCATTGCATCGTGTTTACCAAAATGGGGAACCAACTCCTCTTCAGGTACGCTCTCTTTGTAGTTTAATTTCCTTAGCTTTGGAACCATTGAAATTGGACTCACAAGAGTCTAAGAAATATTTAAACAGGTCAGCTTCAAATGCTGATACTGTTAAACCTCAAGAGCAGCCTCCGCACAAATGTAAATCTGTACACGAGAGGTTTTTAAGACCTCTGACTCGAGCCCTCTCAAATATAGATGGTAGCATAACAAAAAGGACAAAAGCAGAGCAAGGGGCCTCTGTGGTGCATAATTATGATAAAGTTTCACCCCCTCAACACCCCCTACATAAAGGCGCTCCCTGGCATACCAAGAGCGTAAGTTACTTAAGTTTCTCAATGCTTTGTAGTGGGGGTGAATCTAAGAAACTAAGTCCTAAAAGGACATTGATGGCATTCCAAACTACCTCAGAATCTGAGAAGTTGGAGGATGTAAAACAAAAGGAAACTAAGAATGAGGTATGTGAACTATGAACTAAGGTAAAGCAATTATCACAATTGATTTCTAAGTTGATTGAAAAAATGGAGGTCTCTGCCCCTATAGTTCCTCCATCTCAGTTTGCAAAAATTCAGCCCCCACTGCCATCTTTTAACCCTTCTGCTTCTCCATATGAAGAAAGAAAGGAAGCTCCCATAAAAAAAATTTGTAAAAGTGTGATATCTCAGCCTCTTAGGCAAAGGAGACAACAGAGAGATCCTGAAGCTTATTCTGCCCCTTTGGGTATTTTTCCTGTGGTGGTTCAACAACACCCACCAAATGCTCAATTTCCCCAGGGCTATATACAGTAAGCACTCCAATCTCTGACTTTTAAGGTTATTAAAGACTTAAAGCGGGCTGTTACAGCCTATGGTATGCATTCAACCTAGGTGATTGGGTTAATACGAAGATTAGCAAATAAACATAGATTAATTCCTTATGATTGAGAAGTTTTGTGCTGTAAAATTTTAGAGCCAAGCCAATATTTGCAATTTAGAGCTTGGTGGAAAAATAAAGCAGACATTCAAGACAGGCTTAACAGAGGACAAAATCCCCTAGCTAATATTTCATCAGATCAACTCACTGGGTCAGGGGTCTGGGTTGGTATCCAAGCCCAATTGCAATATGGTGATGTGGCTATTGTACAAACTCATATCTGTTTCTTGAGAGCATGGGAAAAGGTGAAAAGACCAGGGGTTGCTCAGAGATCATTTATTAAGTTTTTCTAGTCTAATAAGAAGCCATATGTAAATTTTATCTCCTGTTTAATGGAGGCTACACACAAAACAGTGAGGGCACCAGATTTGAGGGAGTTACTGTTAAACATTTTGTCTTTTGAAAATGTAAATACCAAATATCGATAGGCTCTGGGTCTCTTAACGGCACAGGGTGCATCATTGGAAGAATATAGAAAGGTCTGTGCTGACATTGGTTCAGCGCCATACAAAGCTAATTTATTGGCAGCTACCTTTTTCAACAATATCATACCAACTGTTGTAAGTGTAGAAAGATGGGTCATATGAGAAAAGATTGCAAAAAAAGACAAGATCAAAAGAAAAAGGAGATAAAAATAGTAAAACTGTTCGAGGGTTTTGTCTGAGATGTGGAAGAGGTAAACATTGCGCTAATAAATGCCACTCCAAACTTGATAAAAATGGACAATCCTTACCATCTCAGAGAAACTGGAGAAGAGGCCTATCATCCAGAGGCTCAAAGATAAACAATATACAATATCCACAGTTTTCATTGACCAGCCCAAATAATCAAACACAGGATCGCAGATCTTTTCCATGCAACCTCCAGAAGTGGAAGCATAGCTTTACATCTGCTGGCTCCGAAAACTCAGCTTTTGCTCCCCACATAAGGACTTCACAAAATTACAAGTTTTCAGCCATTTTCCAAAAAGATATAGTAGTTCTGATTATAAAAAATAGTGCTATTATTGTCCAACATAGTTGGTAATTGGAAATTTTTGATAGTGATTATGAAGGAGAAATATTCCTTATGATATCTACTAATAAACATTTTCCAAATAAAAATTTAACAGCTTATTAAAAACAAGTCAGCTTCTCTTTATGTATATTAGACATATTAATATTTCCTGGCTCCATTGTCAGCAAAGCAATGGGAGACACAGAGTGGCTATATACAAAAGCGATGGCTACGGGGCCATAGTTTCCTTTAAAGTCTTAGGATATAATGTGGGCTCAAGAGAACACTTTATAGGTGCTAAGGCCATTAAGCTTGCTGCTAACTGCTAGGCCATCACAGCTATGAAATAAAATCAATCAAAGATCGCCTTGATGCTAAATAGTCTGCAACTTCTGTTTGATGTAATCAATGCTATCAAAATGATATTAAAATTGATTTATATTCTACACTTCATAAGCTTTAAGCCAATTTAATAAAAATTCCCTAGAGAGGAAAAATTTATTTAAAAAGACTTCATTTGATGAATATGAGTTTTGGTGAACCTTTTATTCATTACTGAGGAACTCCCAATAGTTTCTTAAGAGACACCCACAATAAATCGATCATTAGTTAAAAGATAAAGTTTTTCAAAATGTTACAATAAGGATTTCTCTTTAAAGATGTTTTTGGTAAAAATCTAGATTAAAAATAAACCTCTTCATATGTTAATCTCATGATATATAAAGTGTATTTATGATTCCAGGTATACAGGTCTTTCAAGATGTGAAACAAAAATTGCTTATTGGGATAAGACTTTTTCTCAAATTGAAACTTCTGCCTTTTACAAAAAACTTATACTATAGGTCTAATTTAAGGGTGACTAATTAAAAAGTATTTTTCATGTTTGTCTTGGTTACTTTTCTACTCATTGCTGGGACAAATACCAGACACTCAAAATGAAGGAAGGAAATGTTTATTTAGCTCACAGTTACTGGAAGTTTCAGTCCATATTCAGCTGGCCCAAGGCTGAGTGGAACAGGGCAGAGAGCATCTAGTTCATGGTATCAGAACAGCAACAATCACAACAGAGGCAATCGACCAAACAAGGTAGCAGAGAGCAACAGCTCTAGCCTGTCTCTCTGTCTCTCTATCTCTCTTTATATTCCACTGAGGCTCTCTGCCTCAGTCTATGTGCCTTGGGCTATACTCATAATCCCAGAAGCACTCATACCATAATCCATAAGTATTAAAACACATAATCCCAGTGATTCATGAGTCAAGTCTCAATCTACAGAAGTCCCTGTCTCATGACTGCATGAAGCTTTGCAGGGACAACTAGACATAAACCATAACATTGTGCCCCTGGACCCCCAAATTCACATACATATCCCTTTGGCAACAGACATTTTAGTCCATCTGGAAGAGTTGCCAAAGTCCCAACATTTTCAGCATTGCTGAAAAGTCCAAGTTCCAATTCTCCTCCAAGATCCTAGGCAAACTCTCAACTGTGAGCCCCTGTACAATAGAAAAGTTAAACATATCCAACATCCAAAGGCACAAGATAAATATTAGCATTCTAAAAGTTGCAAACAACAGGGGAATACAGAGCACTGGTACCAACACAAGTCCAAAATCCAGCAGGGAAAACATTAAATCACATAGTTCCAACTGGAACATCCAAAGCAGTCTGCAATGAGTTGTGGGCTCCATGCAGCTCTGTCCCTAAGGCACTCTTGGTGGTAGTTTCCATGGCTTCCCTCTTAGGCTGGCTTTGCTCTCTCTTTGCACAATCCATGTTCCTGGCTTTTCCAAACTTCTGGGGTTTCCACTGTACAGGCTTCTTACTCTCTGCTTCACACACTGCCCTCTCAAGGAAAAACTGCCTAGCCTCGCTGGCCTTCTGAAATCGAGGTGGAAGCCTTCTTAAACTAACAGCTCTTGCATTTTGAATGCTCCTAAAACAAATGCCATGTGGATGATGCCAAGGTCTGCTGCCAGCTGAAGCAGTAGCCTGGCTTCCATCTCTCTTAGCTGTAGAGGTGGAGTGCTAGGACTCATGAACACTCTGACTTCGATTCCAAGGAACAAATTCTCCATGCCAACACCATTTTGGAA
>PVJA010002538.1:100000-105732 GCA_004027025.1 Myocastor coypus
ATGCTAATTAGTTAAATTCTTCTGTCCAAGAATGAGTTATCTTCTTTCTTTTTTAAAAGTATCTTGGCAAATTCTCTTCTTGTAAAAAATATCAAAGTGTTATGGAGGTAGTGGGAGGTCTTACTTTTAGCTCTTTATCATCAATAATACCCTCAATGTTTCCCTTTTCAATATGTATATGCATATATAGAATGTAGCTTTAGGAAGATAGCTTAGAAAGTATATTTTTACATCTGTTGTGCATTTATGAAAGAACATATTTGATCTTTAGGCTAATGAGTCAGTGTTTCTTTTCTCATATTTAAGAGTACTATTATATGTGTGTAATAAATGGTGTACTTCTTGACGAGCTGGTACATGCACATTATACATGCTGATCCCTTCTGTTCACTCTTTATTCTTTGTGTTGAGCACTTCATGTTCTGAGAAGTGTCTATTTTGTCTTTTTCTTTTCTTTTCTTTTCCTTTCCTTTCCTGTCTTTCTTTCTTTCTTTCTTTCTTTCTTTCTTTTTTGGTTCAGGGTCTCCCTACTGACTCATAGTGATCCTCCTGCTTGTACCTCCCAAGTGTTGGGATTACAGTCATGCGCCACCACACCCAGCCTCAATTGCCCTCTCAGTGCACCCCACAGGCAGGGCTATCATAGCAGTCCAGGGGTGGAACCCCAGCCTCTGAGTCTGCCTAAATAGGTGTTTTAACCCACTAAACTATTTGGCCCACCCTGTTACTCAATATTTTCTGAAAATCAAGCTGTCAATCTCATTTCGTGCGTGTGTGTGTGCGTGTGTGTATGTGTACTGTTTCTTTGAAATTGAATGTTTCTGTTCATTTGTCTGTTGGCCCAGAGGATTTTCTAAAAAATATTGAATTGATAAAATGTAACAATATTCTTAAGCATGTATTTTCAGTAGGGGTTTTTGGAGAAAAACCTTCACATTATCAGCTATATTCCTTCAGCCATTTTTTTATTTCAAAAGTGTTTATTTAATGAGTGTTGCTACCTTCTCACCTTTAAACTTTGAAAAACAGGAGTGTGAGGCTTTTGCTTATTCAGCAAATAACGCCAAAGAAGCATGCCGTACACGTTCATCTATGTGCAGGTGTAAATGGACTTTGAGAATACCTAAGAAAGCTGTTTTTCAGGGCAGAGAAGAATAAAAAAAAATCAGGTCAACGTTGTGCACTATAAAGGCCATAGCTCAGGACAAACTGTATGTGTGACTTGTCTCACACTCAGCCATTTTAAAACGCCCATCTGGCACCTGCCAAATAGCTTAGCAGAGTAAAGCACTTGCAAGTAGGCGCAGGGGCCAGGGGTTTGATCTCTGGGTCAGTCATGCAAGCCCTGCCTTCGGGGCATGCTGAGAAGACAATTACGACTGGGCATGGTGACACGTGCCTGTAATGCCAGCTTTTGGGAGGCTGTAAATATGTGGATCATTATGAGTCTGATCTAGTAGTGAGACCCTGAACACCCTGTAAACCCTGTCCTTAATAAAGAAAAAAAAAAAAAAAAAAACTATGTGAAGAAAAAATACAAAAAGCTAAAATGTTTTTTCAAAAATTATTTCTTTCAAAATATTACCAAATATACCAGAAGCAAGCATGTAAGCATGTTTTGATCTGGGACAAATTCTGATTTGTAATTTTATACAAAAGTACATGGAGAAAACTGCTGAGAGAAAATAATTTCTTATATAGATGCAAAAACTTTTTAAAAGATAGACATGGCAAGTAAAACATTTTCTACAACTTGCAAGATCCATCCGCCTATATTTTTGCTGGTTTGTATACAAACTTTCATGCAATAGCCATAAAATCCCTCAAAACTTTCACATTTTCAAAAGATTTGGGATAATCTGCTCTTGTCCCTTCTCATGTTATATTGGCCTTCTTTATATTATAGCACGATGTTGAGTCATACATTTAGAACAGTTTATTGATAAATCAAAATCACTCACCCTATTAATGTTTTCTCATCCAAAAAAGCATTATTTGCCCTTTGAGACCATAACCTATGTGTGTACTTATCTCTCCCTTTCCATTGAAAGCAGTGTGCTATGAAATGCCTCTTATTTATGAATTATGGTCATGATTATAAATACTTCCAGAATTAAGTAATATGTAATTCAAGAAGATCTTCACTTATATCCTGTTAACTAACTCTATACTTACCTTTATTCGTCCCAAGTTGAATTTTCCATTGCTTGAATATTTGTGAATAATTATACTTAAAAATGGAGAAAAGTGAATGACAACAAAAACAAATAAATAAAAGATAAATAAAGGACTGATAGTTGCGGCTAGATTTCTATAATCTAGCATCATCTATTTTTAATTAAAACCAAGGATGATTTTGTGATAGAATTATGGTCTCTAAAGTATGATTAAGGTAGAGGGGCTGCAGAGATAGCTCAGCAGAATAAGCACTTGTCTGGCAAGCACAGGGGCCTGAGTTCAACCGGTTCTGCCATGTAATTAAGATAGAATATGCAACTAACTAATAGTTCTAACCTTGAAGTAGGGAGCATTCTTCATTATCTAGGTAAACACAATGTACTAACCATATTCTAAACGTGGAAGAATTGGACAAGAGTAAGATGAAAGCGTACTGACTGCAGAAGAAAAGCACAAAGATACAAAATTTCTGGCTTTGCTGGGGCAGACAGTATGAGGAAATGCAGCAGCCTTAAACAATGCGAGGAAAAGTCTCTTAGAGCCTCCGAAAAGAAATGCAGCCTGTTGGCACCTAGAATTACTACATATATACATAAAACCATTGGTGAGTTTGAAAACTGCAGAACTATAAAATCATAAATTTATGATGGTTTAAGCTAGTTGGTTTATAGTATGATATATCATCAACAAAGAATGGAAACAATTATGAATAATGAATTAATATTCCATAAAATATTTTATTTGCTTATTTTGAATTATTTCAAAATTCATCCAAAGATGTTTTCTTTATGGTATTTCCTGTTTTATTTTATTCTATTTTTATACATCTTTTACTCATTTTAATGAGAAAAAAGACAAAACAGCAATGAAACAGTTTCAAAACAAGTTAGTAGGATGGTTACAATTATTAATACCCTGCATATAGTTATCTTCATAGTAGTTATTCAGAGGACAAGATCCAGACCTGATATCTTGTCTAAATATGTTTGCACAAGTATTTATTCTCAAAGAGCTAAGACAAAGCAACTGTATATTTCATATTTTAAAAGATATCTATAGGAGGAGCCGGGCGTGGTGGGGCATGCCTGTAATCCCAGCACTCGGGAGGCTGAGGCAGGAGGATTGGTGCGAGTTCGAGATCAGCCTGGGCTACGAAAGTGAGCTCAAGGCCAGCCCGAACTGCATAGCAAGACCCTGTCTCAAAAAGACAGAAAAAAAAAAAAAAGATATCCATAGGTACCATGAACCCCAATCACAATATTATTATTTTTTTTTATACTATGGCCAATCCAGCCTTCCCTGGGGGCAGAGCTGGCACAACACGTGGTGCTGGGGATCAACCCATGGCCCCTGCAGTTGCCTAAGCTTGCCCAAGCAGGCACTTTAGACCACTGAGCCCCTCTCACCAGCCCCCAGTCACAATATTCTGATAGCATCAATGTAATAAAAAGATTGGAAAAGACAGCAAAATTTAGCATCCAACTCTAAATCTAAGAATATCTAAAATTCACTTTCAAATACAAAGTTAAAACTTTATTTGGGTCAGTCACTACCCATTAGGTAACACAATTTATGTCAGGAATTTCAATGATAGCACTTATTTTGTATTTTCCAATGTTGTGAAAAGCACTGAGGTGAAAATAACTCGCAAGTGCAAATGCTTTTTCTCACTTATTAGAATAAGAATCTAGAAGACAAAAAGGTACTTTTGCCGCCATCTGATCTTCTCAAAGAATAAAGCTTTTAATTAGTGATATGATAAAATTTGACGAGAGGAGCATTTCATTAAAAAGTTGGTTAAATGATAACTTTTCACAACACTATAAAATGCATTAAAAAGATAAAAGATTACAACAGCATGTTAGCAACTCAGAATTACATAATACACTCTGCATTTGACTAATTAAAAATTCACCATCTAAGATGTGGAATGAGAACATATTTGTTATACATTCAGTAATTATGTGGCACAATTGTTAGGATGACAAACTATGCAGTCACTTGGGTGTTTCTTTGTTGACATATTTATTAATTCATCCATTTGCTAGTGGTTGGTGCTGGAAACTGGGCACACACCCAACTACATGACAAGCATTCACTTTTCCCCTGAAGCATCCCCTCAGCCTTCACATTCTTTCATAGGCTGTCTTCTCTACATTACGACTGACTGGCATTTGTCACAAAAACAATTTCACTCTCTATCTTTATTATATAAATAGGGTGATGAAGACCATGTAAGATGGTGACTGTAATATACAGGGACTACCAGGTGTTTAGCAAGCACTTCTAGACTAATAAGTTAGCTTTCTTATATTTTAGGAATATCATCACTTGGTGCTGATGTATTAAATATATAGAAAAATAGACTATATTGATGTAGAAAAATCAAAATCATGATTAGTTATACAAATGGGAAATGACTCATCTGCTTACTAATATATTATGTTATGTTACCTTGATATATTTTGCAAACTAAAACACATTTTAGGATGCTATAGTTGTAATGTAGGATGTCTGTGTTTATCCATCAACCTGATTTTTTACCTCTTGGAATATCTGCTTAAAACAAAGCAGTATAAGAATGCAATTGTTGACTCCTTTTACACCCTTATATTTCCTGGGTGCTGTGAATCACTTCACCTCCCCATGCCCAACGCTTTTACAATATGATAAGACCTCTATTTGAACTACTTGGTCCCGTGGTTTTTTGTGGCATCAACCCAAATGCCTCATAAGTGAACCTCGTAAGTTATTCTTAGGGTTAGTTTATCTACAGTTAGTATATGGTACTGGTTCTATCACTGTCAGCTTTTACTGAGATACATCATTTTTCTTTGTTACTATTTCCTGCAGTGTTAGTCCAAGGAAACTAGAAATTTACCTAATTGAACCCTAAATATTAGTGACAACAATTCCCTTATAAATTAAGTAGGAAGAATGAAGATGAGGCATAACATCTGTAGAAAGGATATTACCTTTTGTATAATTATGTGAAAAATTTAGAAATCATTGAAAACCCAATAAATACAGCCTGATTAGTCACATTATTAACCTAAGGAAGATCATTTTCCCACTTTCTAAAAATTTTTCAATTGAGAGATAAAATATAGCATTTTTAAATAGTTATACTTGCAGTTTAAAAGGTATTATTTTGTTTAAGTAATCAAAAGGGAAAATAATATTAGCAGCTTACTCTGTTTAGTTTTTCGAAGGTATCAGAATGGGACCCTCTGAACTTTCGCCCTGGAGTTGTACATTCCTGGTGGTAGATATGATGTTAGTGTCACTGAATATAATATGTCTGTCAGTGATCCCTGTCACTGGTCTCATCCATGTCAAGATGAAGTGAGGCAAACAGCAGACTTTAGGAGAATCACAATTTCTAATTCACAGCAACTCAGAGAGTATATTTCAGAAGGAAACAATTAATATCTGTGAAGATGTTGCTCATGGTACAGGGACTGGGTAGCCTTTGTGAGACCCTGGATTCAATCCAAAGTATCAGAGAAGAGGAAGAAGGGAAGGGAGGGGAGGGAAAGGAGGGGAGGGAAAGG
>PVJA010002539.1:0-105702 GCA_004027025.1 Myocastor coypus
GAGAGAGAGAGAGAGAGAGAGAGAGAGAGAGAGAGAGAGAGAGAGAGACTTCACAGCACCTTGCCAGATAGAAAGATACTCTCCAAGAGAAGCACAGAGATGCAGGGTACCCGCAGAGAGACATCGCCACACACTGCCAGAAGGAGGACATGGAAAAGGGCCTGGCCGTGCCCAGTGCGAGCGAGGGTGCAGAGGAACCCAGCCATCGCCCGCTCCTAGTGAAAGTGCCCAGGCACGGCGCTGTGAATGCCGCAGGACAACGTCCTCTGCTAAGCGAACGTCCACCATAGCATCCGGCAACCCACCGCTAGGCGAGCAGCAGGGGAAGAAGCCGTGTGTACACAGGAGGGCCTGCGAGGAGGGCTGCTCTCACCACACGTGCAAAGCTGGGAGCAGTCCACACACAGACTGAGAACCACAGCAGATTTCCCCATGTGGTCAGTATCTCCGTGACCATTCAGTTTGGTCCTGCTCTTGTCCAGTCAGTTCGCAACCAGAATCAGGGAGAAAATTAAGTTTGTGAGCAGAGAAATAAAATTCACCTTGCAAACCAACAGCAGTGTGGGGGTTGTCGGAGGATATTAACCAAACGACAATTAAACAGAGCATCAAGAATGATGTCACTTTGTGACCAACACATGCTGGAGCCAAATGGTTTTGTTCCCATTAGTTCATCAGTCACAAGCACAGATTCGTTCCGGTCTGTGGATGTGGGTCTGCCCCTTAAAGTAATGACACAGCCTGCAAATCCACAGCATGTGCTCCCCTAGCCTGGGCCTGTGGTGGCCTTTCCCCCACCTCCTGGTCCTGCTCAGCGTGTTGCCCGACTGGCCATGCCACCCTCTCGCAGCCTCCAAGTCCTTTCTGTCCTTAAAGCTCTAGCTGATAAGTGGAAAAGTTCAGCATCCAGTGGAACATGCGTGGCAAGAAAGCAAGCTCTGCCTTGCAGAACCCCACATCCGGGGTCTACACGGCCCGAGTCCTCATGTCACGCTGCGAGTACTATGTGTGGGCAACGTCCAGCCCCTGGAATCTAGGCGAAAGGAAAGGGGGAACCACGCACTTCCAAACTGCCAACTGGATTAGACTGAGAGGCGTCCAGAGAGACATGCACTCACCAGGGGAGCATGTTCACAGCTGAACGTGTTGCCGAGAAGCAGCCCCTGGGCATGTGCCCGGGAGGCCCCTCTCACTCTGTCACCTGTTCTGTTTCCCGAGCATCGTGAAGCCAACAGCTTTGCTCCAACACTTCCTGCCATGCTGTCCCTGTGCTGGAGCCAGCAGACCATGGACTGAACCCACATGAACACTCAGCCCTCATAGGTGTTTGAGGCCAAAGAAGTGACTTCAGTTTCTTCACCTACATTCTAAGGGTGCTGAACTTATCACAGTAATGCTGGAAATGCGCTAATTCTCCCCATCCTCCAGTTCAGGTCATATGCTGCTTCCCAGGGCTGGGGCCCAGCCACCCTGGCCAAGAGCGTGTGCTCATTTCCATGTGAGCATTTGCATCTCTTTCCGATAACTAGCACCTCTGAGTGGGGGCAACATGCCGTGTGTCGCCTAGCTGACTCTTGACACGGGGTGCATCATCAGCAGTCAGCCTACCCTGCAAGCTAGTGGCTCACACACACACGTCATGCAGCCCTTAGGCACCTCAGCGGGCTGGAGTTCAGGCCAGTTCTCATGACGACATTACCACATGTGCTCGTAGCACCTCTGGAAAATGAGGCACAAAGAGACAGACGCACTGTAAGAACTCACTATTGTGAGCATGCCCGCTGTCACCACATCTTCAAGTCTGCCAGGGGATGACCTCTCACTCTGTTTCAGAGTGGTGGCATTCATCTAACAGTGGTAAAAGCAGCCCTCGGTTGTGGGGGACCCATTACTATGAATTACTTCCGCCGTGATGCAGGGCACAACATAAACAAGATGAGCGTTTTGTTAAAAGCAACAGTTTACTAAAGACAAAGAGCACCTTAGTGAAGGCTGTCACACAGTCCAGCCACGACATTAGAACAGACCTATAATTCTGCCACCAACATTGCTCCAGGGGTTCAACTCGAAATAAAGTTAAAATGGAAGAGGTTAAAGTCCCTTTAGATGGTTATTTGTGCATCACACAAGCTCGAAGGGGCCATCAGACATTGGGAATATGCATATAAAGGTTATTCATACTTAGAAACTAGAAGTGTGGATTTAAAAAAAAAAAGTTCTCTCTGTCTTCCCTCTTGTCCAGTCCTGAGGTGTCCATGGGAGAGTTCCCTCATGTGGTGAGTACTGAGTATCTTCTGACGGTGCTAATGGAATGCACCTCTGCAAAGTAAGGACAGCTGGCCCTGGTTCAGCATCCACTTCTGCATGGCTGTCTTACCGCTCTTTATCCCCATTTACACAGAAGATGCACTTCAACGACCACATGCAAACGCTCTTCATTTTGCTCTGAAATACCAAGATAAACTTAGCTTCCATACTATATAACATATGCGTACATATATAGACAAAAGGTGTACTAACAATACTAAACACTATTGACAATGTAAAATAGCAAATAGATGAGACATTTTAACATATGCCTTCTAAAATCTAAACTATTATTTATTGAAATCCAGCTCTGGGAAGAACAAAAAGTTACTTAGTTGAACATCATGGAAACTACTGACAAATGTGCGCACACAGGAGACTGTGAGCAAAGAGACACGGTGAAAGGAGCTCTGCTGGTCCTGCTCGAACTGACCCATCAAACTTAAACAAGGAACCTGCTTCACAGGACTACCTAAACGGTCTGCTGTGGCAGTCCTAGCAAGCTTGGTTTGCACAGGGCCCAGTGGGCCTCTGTGTCAGATCAGCAGACTCACGGTGTCCTCAAACCACCCGCGCTGACTTAGTAAAGGTCGATGAATGCAGGAGATCATAGAGTGCCTTGAAAGCACGACCTGGAACTAACAGAGCCCCCTTGGGCAGGGCTACAGACAGGTTCCGCATCAGGCAAAAAAGCCCTACACAGAATGGTTTGTTGAGGTTTAATATTTAGGGGCTCCTATAAGGCCTTCCATGAAGACACCCCCAAACATAGAACCTTTGGCTTACACAGAAAGGTATGTTAAGTACCTCCAGCTGAAGCAGTGCAGCTCTAATAACCACAAAAATAACAGCACAGCGACAAAGACAGGACTGGTGCACCCATCTGCAGAGGGCTTTGCGCCTACCGAGAGGAGTCGTCGCACGGTTACCACACCCAGAGCTATGGGGCACGAAGTATCATTAGGAATCATGACGGCCTTTGTTAAATGATAAAGGAGAAGTTTGGAAACATGGCGGCGATTGTGTCGCTGCCAAGTGCTAGAGAAGAACTGTCCTTCCACTGAATGCATCTGGTCCTCCCTCCGCCTCAACGACGACCCTCAGAAGGCACCCCGTGAACTCCGACTGCGCCCTGCTGGGCTGATGTGGGAGCCTCAGAAAGTGAAGTGTGAGGTCCTGATGGGTCCCGTGGGGTTCTTTTGCATTTTTAATAATTTGATCTCCTATCAACTTGCCATTAACTGTTCTGCCGAAAGGACTCACTGTGGCAGTCCCGCTCTTGTTACGAGGATCTTAGAAAACAAAATTAAAAGGGAGCTTAACGGGGAGCATTTTGCCTAATGAGCAGAGCTTGCAGAAGTGCACAGGAATAACACCCTGGAGCTATTCTACGTGGAAGCCGCAGAGACCTAGCACTGGTGAATGACAGAAACACAATTAGCGCAGCTCCTGCGGCTGCGACAAGTTGCTATTATTCAGAACAGCGCTGTCGGCTTGGAGTTGACCATGTGCTACCCACTACCTGTGCACCCCGAGAAGCTGAAGAATGGTGGCCCAAGAGCATGTGATCCCGCCGCGAGTTTGGGAACTCTTGCGAGGCGAGAGCCCAGCCCAAACTGACACTGTGCAGAAGCCCCCGACAGAAGGCCACGCTCCCCCGTGGCTTCCCAGGATACTGCAGCTTGACAATACGGAGTTGAAGAAGTTGGCCATTCATTCCTGAGCAGGGGATTCAACACCAAGGCTGAGGCCCAGGGCCCAGGATGAGTCTGCTGAGCCCTCACTCTGCCACCCACCATGGAGCGGCCATTTCGGGATCAGTCTGAACCTGAGAGGCAGCTCAGGAGACCCCAGTTACCTGGGGCAAGAGTTTCCCCTCTTACACTGGTTCCTGAGGCACCTCTCTTACCCAGAAATACTCCCGGGTGGGAGACAGATCCTCTTCCCAGGAGACCCACCTGGTAGCCATGTCCTCATTCCGAGAAGGCATGAATCAATGGCATTCCGTTGCACCCCAAGAAGATGTGGGGGGCAAGGGAATGCTTCTGTTGCTGATGTGGGGAGGCTGGACCTGTTTGGGGGTGCTGTGGAGGGGACAAGGGTGGCTTGGAGTCCTTTCCCTTTGGAGATATTAATTAGAAGTCATGCCTTCTAAGCTCAGGAGTGCTGCCATAAGCTTCTAAAAACCACTCATGGGTGAAGAGAAGCCAGAGCAGCAGCAAGGAGCCCAGAGCTGGGCAAACACTAAGACGTGGGTAGACACAGGCCACGCCCGCGGCCACACGGCAGAGTCTCCTGCAAAGCACACAGAGAGTGTTTGCTGTTCAACCCTAAAATACTGATTTAAGAAGTGGATTCTGTTTTATTCCATTCATAAGGAACAGGCAGTTGCAATACTTTCTGCTATGGTTTATGTCTAGCCGTGCCCCCAAGGCCCATGCAATCATGGGGCAGGGACTTCTAGAGTTTGAGACTTGACTCATGAGTCAGAGGGATTGTGTGTGTTAGTACTTCTGGGAATTATAGGTGTGGCCTGAGGCAGATGGGCTAAGGCAGAGAGCCTGAAGTAATTTAAAGAGAGACAAAGAGACAGACTCGCGCTGTTTCTCTGCTGCGCTGATTGATTGGCTGCCTCTGTCACCGTTTCGTTGCTGTTCCACCGCCATGAACTGGATGCTCTCTGCTCTGTTCCACTCAGCCTTGGGCCAGCCGAATATGGACTGAAACCTCCAGTAACTGTGAGCTAAATAAACCTTTGCTTCCTTCATCTTGGGTGTCAGGTATTTGTCCCAGTAATGAGTGAAAAGTAACTAAGACACTTTCCCTCCCAGCCTTGCTGATGAAGTAGGTTTAAAAAAAATAATAATAACGTTAAGTATATAAAGTACTTACAGGATTTGTTTAAATTGGTATTTTTTGGGAAGATAGTGCTATACAGTGAAAGTCTTTTATTCAGCAAGCAATAATAAATATTCCACATGCTATGTACCCTTAGGGTCAACGCACATGCACACACACACACACACACACAGGAACACCAGTGACACAAAGGCGGTGGTGGCCACACAGGCACACACAGGATCTGGACGCCCGCTTGGTGGACTCCTGATGCTGACATAGAGACACCCCAGAGGAGGAGACATTAATTCTCAAGTTAAAGAATTCTTCTAAGGTGTGATCAAAATATACAACATATACTTACATTTGCAAAATATAGTCACATAGAAGACATCATGATCACTCAAAGTCCCTCCCCTCCCCTCACACTCTCATCCCGTGGCTCCGGCCTCTCTGTGAAGCTGCTCCGGAAGTCCTCATTCATGAGCATCTCTACAAAGCATGGTGGATGCTGCGGCCGAGCTCCATCCAGCAGAAAGGCCGCTTATGTGAACACGAGGTGCATCCTCACCCACCTTATTCCCAGAGCTGGCACCATGTGCCTCCCGGCTCCACCCCCAAGTCAAATTGATGGTGCAAAATAACTATTTTAAGTGGATGGAGGGTACTGAGGCAGTCCTGGCAGTGTAACTACAGCTACTCGCAAAAGAAGGCTTTCAGATCTGCTTCAGAAAGTGGTAAGAATGGCGGAATAAGTGTGTTCACAGCGTGGGCCAGGGGGTTCCGAGGCGGACTCATGGTGCACGCCTCCAGTGTAATACATCTTGGCTGTTCGCCACGCAGTGCGGTCACACCTCGTTCTCCATGGAGCAAGCTGATCCAAACACTGAGTTGTGGAAAGAGACCAGGGAAGTTCTCAGCTCTCTCAAAGCGAAACTCACTTGAGCAGGAGCAGGAAAGCTGGGGAAATGGGGCATGTTGTGGAAATCAGTGTATCTGAAAAAGCCCATGTGCATATTTGCATTTGATGGGGCTTTTGAATGACAAAGCCATCTCTGGGACATCACGTTGACTTTGTTAAGTATTTCCAAGGCGGTACATGTAGACTGCTTCGGCACAGGAGCAGGTTGCACAGCCTCTCAAAGCCCTGTCACAGCATGAGCTTGTCCTGAGAAGTAACGAAGCCGGGGTGAGCTTGGTGGTCCCCACCCTCGAGGAAGGGTGGCAGGCTTCAGAAAGGAATGTAGAGGCGAGCTGTGAGCTTTCCAGTTGGAAAGCAAAGACTTTTCATGTTGGCCCTTGAAGGTCAAGATCAGATACAAGGAAAACACGATATTTAGGAAACTGCTCAGAGGACAGTTGTTCAGAATGAGGGAGCGTCTGAGGGAGCTTGGCTGGAGCTAAAGTAGAGCTCCTTCCACACCACTCGGCCTGCAGTATGGACACCCACCCTGGACCCAGAGCCCACGTGCCTGGCCCCTTCTAGGCCTTGAGAGCAGCAGGTGACTCGGACTGAGCAGGTAGGTTTTCAGGCGAGACAGTGCCATTATCCTGGCCACATGCCACTGAGGAAGCACTGCTGCTAGTGCCACCACAAGGAGGAAGACAGGATGCAGGGCACCCAACGGGTGACAGACGCTGATGTAAGGTCCCAGTGGTCAGCAGTGGCCTGCAGCCCACATGGCTCCGGAGCTGCTTCCCTACGTGCTGCTCCACTGAGTCATCCTGCAGGGCCTGCTAGGTCTATGCTATGAATTCCTCTAACCTCAGCCCGAATGCCACGTGGCGCAGTGCGAGGCACACTGGGGTGGCAAGGTCACTCTCTGTGCACGTACTCTACAGAGTGGCTCAAAGTTCTGTAGTTAGCAGAGAAGTAAACTAAGGCCGTTCCATTTCGCTTTGGGCACGAGCTGGATGGACGTTCCTTAGCACCATCTAAGAAGCCATGACAACAGTGCAGTTAAATAACCAAGTCAGTCACTTCCGCCAAAAGCCAGCACTCAGAGGGGCTCTAAGGCATCACGGACCACAAGCGGATCCTGTGCGGTCTTCTCTCTGGGTCCCCTGCTGTGGCAGGCACAGCACACTGCACAGCCACCCAGACAGTGACCCCACAACACACTTCCTAGGGGCTCTTCCTGGTTGTGAACTGAACACACTGCTTCCCATGCTCAGAGCTGGGAGGTGTCTCCTCCCCAGGAAGCAGGCTCAGCAGATGCCATGAGCGCTCACCCCAGCTGACCCTGCCACTTGCACATTGCAGGTCCATGTGCAGAGGCCTGGACCCAGGCCCGCAGCTCCCCCAGGAATGTCGTACACGCAAACTGCTGGCACCTGGGCCAGATTCAAAATCCCCACATGGGCACTGGGGTGAGCTCATCGCAGCAGGCTGAAAACCAGCCTTTGTTTCCACGTCATGGCCTGCCGTGGCAGGAGACAGCTTCCTACAATCACGTCCATTCACGAGGCAGAGCCCGGGGTGCGTGCTGAACAGCTCTTCATTGAGGTGCAGAAAGCAGGGAAATAGCTGCCGTGTTTCTGCAGCGATGCTATTAATATTTAAGGGCTGTTCTCTGGGGGTGTCGGCGAGCCCAGCTCCAAGAAGGCCCTGACCTGTTTCCATGATGACTGCTGTAACAGTGCACAAACTGCTCAAAGAGAAAGACGGGGTCACAGCGACCCAAGCGCAAGTAACTGCCGGAGAAGGCTGGCATTGGCAGGAGGTGTGTTGCTCACGAAACCTGCCGCGATTGCTGCTTGTGACAGAAAGGGCTACGCAAGCAGGGTGCTGACGGCTGGACGGTCGTTAGCAGACCGAGGCGCTCAGTGACAGCACCTGCTCAGTGAACAGGCATCTCCCCTTCTCACAGCACTGTGAGGAGCCCCAGGGAAAAGCCACCCTCCCCGCGGGAAGGGGCCTGGCGAGGGGTTAGCTGGGAGGGACAGCGGTGGGACAGCAGCCACCAAGCCACCTGCCCCACAGCATGGAGCCGCCAGTCTCTTCCACATACGCTGTTTGGTCTCGGGCGCCAGCCCATCGTTCCATGCACTATGATGGGATAGCTCTGGCTTCCCGAGGAGGAGGACGACAACTGCCAAACTTACAACAGGTCTACAAGCACACAGCAGCGGCCGACCTGCGGCTGCAGACTCCCCTCGCCACTGTACCTGCCTGCTCCCGCCGCTCAGCCGGTGAAGCTCCGAGCAGAAGCGTACAAACTTCACGCACAACTTCAGACACGCATCTTCCCTGATCCTTTCCTCCCAGGCTTTTTCCTCAAGGTCATGCGTGTCATCAACTCTGCTGTTAGAAACATTAAAGATATCAATGCCATTTTGTAAAGTTGCCTCTTAGATGTCCCGTGTTTCTTCTCGGGATGGCGGCAGTTCTTTCTTTGGTGCCTGGCCTGCAAGTAGTAGAGGTAAATAAGCCCACAGCCCTCCACCCAGGACCGGCGTCTGCCTGTGTCACCGCGTTCAGTCATCTGCTGACCCCTAGTCATGCTGGGCTGTCCTGTGCACTGTCCATGATGCCACCACAGATGCCAAGGTCATCTCTCCTCCTCCAGATAACGGCCATAGGTAGCCCAGGAGCTACACATTCCCTGAGAGACAGTGGCAGCCTGCCCACTGCAGTTTGCAGGCTGTGGGTCAGAAAGAGAGGTTTTCTCTGTTGCAAGCCTTGTTCCACAGGTGGGTGGAGCGAGGGCTTGAGGAGCAGAGCAGGCACTCTCTTTAGTGGCATCTGCCACTCCACGTTTGCCTCAGGGAACGACTGCATGAAACATAAGACTGGTTATGGGCTTTGAGCTTCCTGGAAGGAAAAATGCCCCCTTCACATAATAAAAGTAAAAGCATGGAGGAGTAACACATTCACACAGCAGGCAGGCCGCTCCATACCTGTCTTTGCTATGCCCTGTCACGCCCTCAGACCTGGGGTCCCATTGACTGAGGTGGTCTAATGAAGCATGGCCATGCCTTCTGGACATAGTGCATCTACTCCGGTGTTCTTGGTGAGTGCCTTAGCACGGGGTGTGGACCAGCTCTGGAAATCTACTGGAGAGCTTGACACAAACAGTTAATCCTTGCAGCACGTTTTTATCAAAGGGATCACAGCCGTCTCTTGCTAAGGAGACTGGTGCAAAATTAAGCAGCATTACTGCTCTGAAGTAATGCAGACTAAGAAGAGGCTCTTCAATAGAGCACTCGTGCAAAGCATCGGTGAAACTGGGTTGAGACTCGGGCCCAGGAGCAGCGCCCTTCCTGGACCAGCGAGGCAGATTTCTTATCTCAAGTTCTGGAATGGGCTCAGGACACTGAGGTTCCCCCGCGCACTGTCACAGTGAAACAGACTCCAGCAGGATGGCAGCCAGCTTGCACCTGTGAATGTGCACTGTACCATGGAGAGGAATGGCCAGCTGAGCATCCCATGCACACACGGACCCCACCTGCAGGGCTCGACCCAGAGGCCAGTGCACCTGTCGCGACCTCCTGGTGTGCAAAGCCCTGGCACACAAACAGATCGACAGAGCTCACCCAAGATCCAGGCACCAGACTCGGAAAATTGATTCTTAAGTAGGAAAAGGTATAATAGAAGTTTAGGAGGAATGTCTGAACATACACCTGAGCCAACGTAAGCTCACATTCTTTTAAGCAAATGTATCGCACTGAGCCAGCCTTGTCATTTTGGAAGCAGTTCTGCCAAGAGGACAGTGGTGGGTGTGCTGCAGGACAGCAGTGCGGACGGTGGAGGAGACAGCAGCCTTCTGGACCTCTACACCTTGCTCCCTCTTGCTCTCACCCTTCTGAGACTAGGCAACTCTCACCTGTCGCACCGGCATAGGACACAGAAAGCCCCGGGCAGGCAGGGCCAATTTCTGCTCTTAACGTATATTTCCATCCTTCAGAATGTTTCCACTCTGACATCTTCAGCTTTAAATGCAGGGCGACAGTGTGACGAGGGGGATCGGTGGGCACTTGGGGACCGTCGCTAACGTGATGCTGCTTGCACCTCGCACAATGGCTTGCCACCCTGCTCCCGTCTGAGCACACCCTGAGGGCCAGCGCCAGAGGATAAAAGGCTCGGACAGCAAGCGACCTCCTGACCTGATCTGCCCAGTCCTTCCCCAAGACAGCAGCCAGGGCTCTGTGCTTGCTGTCCCCGCGCCTGGCGCTGGACAGACACTCAGAGGGCACTCACACAGTGAATTAACAATTCTTGACCCCACATGACATCCACCACCACAGCCAGAGAAAACAGCCATGCACCCCTGGGCCGTGTGCGTCAGAGCAACCCAGGCACCAGTGGCTCAGAGATCCCGGCTCTCCATGTGCACAGCAACACCTACAACAGGACCCCTGAATGTCCTCACCCGAGGCTTGGCTTCCAACCACAGAAGGGGAAACACAAGCAGAAGGTCCTGGCCCCCAGGAAGAGCACTTTTAAAGGTGAATTACATGACAGGTATCAAAAGGAAATGGGGGGGGGCGCTGGACAGTGTCCTGCCTGCTTCCACCCTGAGACCTTTTGCTGCTGTCTCTACAGAGCCAACCGACACACCTCAGCACACGGGTCCCAAGGAAGCCAGGCGCAGTGCCAGGCAGCGGCCTCACCTTCTGCAGACTGGCGGCCAAGCTCATGAGTGGCTCTCCAGCCTTCCCAGCTGCTGGCTTTGTCTCTGCCACTGCAGCCGGCACACACATGAGCAGGAGCAGGTGCCAGGACCAGGTCATGGCGGCGCACCCCCCAAGGTGCCCAGCTCCCCGATCTCTAACATAGGTCGGCTCATCTCCGGCCTCCTCTGGACCCCTGCCCCAGGCACTCCTGTTGGATTCCAGCATGGAGTCACCACCCTCCCCCCAGGGGCCCGCGTGCTGTGCTCTGCAAGTCGGCTGCTCTGGCAAGGCTGTGGGCCAGGGAGAAAGCCCTTCCCCCGCCACACTCCCGGGCTCCGCAGCTGGTGCTGTCCCCACATCACGTGCATAGACACCGCTGCAGAAGGGTTGGGAACTGCGCTCACCGGGACGGCAGGAGAGAATCTAGGAGGATTAGGACTTGCTTTCCCAGCCTACCCTTAGGACATCTTACAAAGACTCAGGTTTCAAACAATGAGCAAAACAGCTGCAGTCCAGAGCTTTCCACTACTGCCAAATTCTCTGTGATAAAACAAACTCTGGGTGGCAAATGTTGCATTAACTCTTCTTTCTTTCATTGGTACCAGGAACTGAAATCAGGAGCTTACGCTTGCCAGGCAAGCACTTGCGCCGCTGAGTTATATTGCAAGTTCCGGGTGTGAAATGTAACTCACACTTTTGGGATGCCAGAAGAAAGAAAATTAAAAGTTCAAAATGATATTCTCAAGACTCTCACATGATCCCGTGTGACCCTGCCTCCCAAAAGAAACACACACTCAGGCACCAGTCACACGTGGGAGGGGCCTACGGCACATTCAGCCAGAGAGCTTGAAATACTTGTAAAACACAGCACCTGCGCCGAACCTATGGGCCCGCGTGGTACTCCCTCCACAAGCTGCATCTGGGCTACCTCCATGCACCCACCCTACCTCAGCAGCACCGTATCCCTGCGCGGCGGAAGCATCACTACCACTGTTTCATGAACAAGGCCCAAGAGGCTAAATAAGAATGTGCTGAGGTCCCCACCCCACTGCAGTCCTGGAGACGGAGCCCAGGGCCTCTGCACCGGGCTACATTCTAACTTTTTTATTTTGAGTTGGGGTCTTGCTTGATCGTCAAGTTGTTTGGGCTGGAACTGAACTTGGGATCCTGCCTCAGCCTCCAGAGGCTCAGGATTACAGATGTGTGCCGTGTGTGAAGTTTTGTACAGTTCCAAGTGTCCTCTTAAAAGACTGTAAATCATTTACCTGAGGCTGGGGGTAAAATGTGACTGCGAGGCATTACGCGTGGTGGCTCTCCTCACACTCTGGGCCTGTCCGTGCAGCAGGTATTTGATTGTCTTCACTGACACAGGAGAACACTGAGCTGCCATTTCAGCTTCCTCTTTTCATGATTCGCTCTCAGCTCTTGACAGAGTTTTCTCAGGTCCTATCCAGAGCCATCCTGCAGGCACCCCAGGGCCCACCCTCCAACCCGGACAGTGCAGTGATCCAGGCCACAGCAAGTCCAACCATCCTGCCTGGCTCCCCAGGCCTTGGGTGTGAGGCCCACCCTGGCTGTGGCCTGTAGGTTGGCATGGTAGTGGGACCCAGAGCTCCCAAGCCACTCCGCTCAGCCCCGCACCTGTGGCTCCGCACATCGATAGGCCGCCGCCTGTGTATGGCTTTCAGAGCCAGCTTCTTGCACCATCCGGGTCTGGTGGAAGAGCTCCACACCTACACACACAGGCACCTTATGCCCAAGCACATCAGAGGGGCCAGGCCTCACGAGGTCGCTCACCCTAATGGCTGAACACAGCGGCCCACCAGCTGTGCCGTTAACATCTCCAGATATCATTTAAGACAGTGTCATCGGGGCCTGGCGGGATGGCCCAGTGGTCTAAAGTGCCTGTTTGGGAAAGCTTGGGTGGCTTCAGAGACCGCGGTTCAATCCCCGGCACCACATGCTGCGCCAGCCCTGCCCTCGGAGCAGGCTGAGCCGGCCATAAAAATGAGTGAATAAACAAACAAAGGTTCTGAAACAAGAAAAAAAATAAATAAATAAAATTAAAAAAAAAAAAAGACAGTGTCATCAAGAGTTCGCCCACGATTCTGTTTCCTGCTAAATAAATCCACATGGATACAGTGGTGTCTCAGTTTATGAACTTAATCATCTGTTGCATGATTTGGGGGGAGATGGGCACATCTGCATGCGTATGGGGAAAATGACTCAGTTATGTCCGTCGTCTGATGCAGAGTTTGTGTACAAAAGCAAAACTTTGCCCAATCCCTTTGTTTTCAAACAGAAATGTTCATGAACTGAAGTGTTACTGATTATCTATCTATCTATCTATCTATCTATCTATCTATTATCTATCTATCTATCTATCTATGAAACTGGAAGCAGAGGCAGAAGTACTGCAAAGACCCCTTCACAGGCACAGGGAAGCAAGTGTGTTATGGTTTACGCCTAGTTGTCCCCCCAGAGTCTCATGCAGTCATGGGCAGGGATGTGTAGAGTTTGAGACTTGAATGATGATCCGCTGGGGTTACATGCTTTACTACTGTTGGGATTATGGTCTGAGTAGTGCTGAGACTATGGGTGTGGTCTGAGACAACAGGCTAAGGCAGAAAACCTGGTGTAATTTAAAGAGAGACAGAGAGACACTCGCATGGTTGCTCTCTGCTCCCCTGGTTGTTCCGTTGCCTCTGTCGCCATATTATTGCTGTTCTGCCGCCATGAACTGCTGCTCTCTGCCATGTGCCCCTCAGCCTTGGAGCCAGCCAAATATGGACTGAAACCTCCAGTAACTGTGAGCTAATAAACCTTTCCTTCCTTCATTTTGGGTGTTGGGTATTTGTCCCAGCAATGAGTAAAAAGCAACTAAGACAAAGTGTAAGGTGCTAAAATAGCCCTGGCAACACATCCGTAGCTGGAGGACAAGACTGATCCCATGCTAGCTCATTTGGAGTTGTGCAAAGGACTGCCAACCTTCTGAAGGGTGTCTGGAGAAACTCTTAAATGTCTTCCTGATGTAGCTATACTTCTCGTGTCTCATATCCTTTTTCCCGGACTGCTAAGAAGTTCTGATGTCATAAACAGGATACCTCTGCATGGGTGTGGATGTCGTCTCTGGTCACAAGAGTCACCAGAGACAGGGTTTGAAATGACCTTGAAAAACTGTAACTTGAGCTAGAAGGAAAGAAGAGCTTTTTATTTAGCACAATTATGCAAAATGTTTGTACCCAAATCATTGCAGTATCTTAACCTGGATGTGTTTTTGAGATTTTTAAATTAACAAATATAAGTATGGAGGTCGTAGTCTTTTCTTAACTGTTGGCATTTGAAAAAAATGCTGAATGGAAAATGATTTATATCCTCTGAAGCATGTAAATGAAAATATACATATGAAGAAATTAAATGTGCAAAGTGGTCTTTGACGTGTTTTCTCTGCCATGGAACATGCTGGCTCCTACAGACACAGGAAGTGGCATTCATGAATCCTCCTTCCTCGATATTTTAATTCATTTAAAGTTCATTTCACAATAGCGCTTTGCTCTTGCAAAGAAGAAGTGTCCCCTTGCTCTTCCTTCTCACACACCTTCCAGTAGGAGTGCTACGGTGATGTATGACAGAACCCAATCTGTCCTACCCACAAAAACGTCCAAATGAAGCGGCTTTGGCCATTTCAATCTCAGAATTTTGAATGCTCCTTTTGTGCAGGTGCAAAGTAGAAAGCCATCTGCTGCCTCGCTTCCTCGGTGAGGCTTCCCCTGCCCTGTGTCAGGCCCCAGATGCTGGGTGTGCTAGTCAACACCCCACCTTTACTGAGCCTAAATTCGGGTAGAATCGCCTCTTTGTGGGGAGGGGCCCCTGGGGTTGTTGGGACCGAAAGCAGGACTTTCGCACTAAGCTCCACCTTCAACCTTTATTTTTTTACTGACTCTTTGTGAGGGGACTTGCCAAATGACTGAATTTTGCAGGTGGGACTCAGAACAGCCTCCCTCTGTCTCTGCCCCCCTGGGTGCTCAGGGTACCACACCACCTCTGGTAAGTGGAAGTCTTTAAGGTCTTCAGTGGCATTTAGCAAGACACTTGGATGCATTTGTCTAATTTACCTTTCCAATAGGAGACACATTTGGAACTTATCTTCAGCTTGACAATGAGTATCAGGGATAAAAATGGGAAAAACAAAGTACTTACGGGCTGACATCACGGAGACAAAAGCTACTCACTGGTTAAAATAACAGTTGCTGGGGGCTGGGGAGATAGCTCTGAGGCACAAGTGCCTGCTGGGCAAGTGCAAGGTCGTGAGTTCAAACCCTGGTCCCACAAAAAACAAACAAACAAACAAACAAACAAACAAACAACAAAAAAATAACAGTCGCTCAAGGCCCTAGTCCCCATCACCCAAGCGGGACCCTGTTAGGCAGCTGAAGTGCCGTGGGGAGGTTCCCGACTCAGGTGAGAAGGACTCGTGCCAATTCCAAGGATGCTGGTGTGATTGAACGTGAGAGCCCGGAATAGTTACCAAGAGGCCGGTACATGAGTGATGACACATGTTACATGCTAAAACATCTTCAGTAGAACTAATAGGTCTGCCCAGGAAGTGAAAGGAAATTGGAAATGCAAATTTCCAAAGCAGAACTTACAGGAAGACATATTTGTGCTTCCATGCTTCTTAGCTGTCTAAGAAGAACCCCTCAGTACTCTGATGAAATGCCAGTTTGCCAAATGATGGAATTTTGTCCGTGGACCAGCACCTCATCAAGCAACAGCATGCCACACTTCTGTGCACAGAGGAGCCACGGGAGCCGTGAAGGCTGGCAAGCTGGGGTGCTTCAGTCCTGGGGCCACAGAGCAACACAAGCCCTGAGCAATCAGGCTGCTGAGATGGCCACACTGGGGAGGGAGGGGCATGGCAGTGAGATGGAGCCCTGCAGGGGTGCTGGACAGCCGTGGACAGCAAGAGGGCCCAGTGATGTCAGTTCCTGACCCTGAGCCCTTACAGAGCCATGGGCTGGAAGGAGGCTGTGGTCCTGACACCTGGTAACCCAGGGCTGCCCAGTCTGACTGTGGGGGCTCAAGGTCAAGTTTCACTGAACATGGAACTTCTCTGGCAGGAGTCAGAGATGTGCAGGATGAGGGGCAAGAAGGTGCATGCAGTGAAGTCCTGGAGGGCAGAGGGAGGGGACAGCATCATGAGGCACACAGACGGCCCTGGGGAGCCACGAGAAGTCCCAGCACAAAGCAAGGAGGAGGCCAGTGCTGTAACCACAAGGAACCAAACTTGCCAGCACTGAAGGGCTCAGAGGTGATGTCTCCCAGGGAGCCTCAGGGAAGCCTGGGAACCAGGTGACACCTTTGTGTCCACCTTGGGACATCCATGCGGAGGAAGCATCCTGGCCATAAGATTTGGCGCCTACAGGTCGGGGTCATGACAAGTGTGTGCCACTTCAAGCTACGAGCACAAGGCCATGGTGGTCGCGGAACATGGACGATGTCTCCAAGGCTGGTGCCAGGATGGACTTCCCTGGCTTCTGTGTGACCACGCAAGTGCAGACTGACGATCGGGCTTCCAGATATGCTCAGCCTCCATGAGGGAAGTAGGTGGGGCTGGGGAGACAGCTCGGCTGTCCAAGTGCCTGCCTGACAAATGCAAGGACCCAGGATCGATCCCTGGCATCGCATGCCTAACCAGCCACCGAAACCAGGTGTGGTGGCGCACACTTGTAATCCCAGGGCTGGGGAGGCTGAGATAGGAAGATCACCGAGAGTCCAAGCAGTATAGTAAGACTCTGTACCAAATGAATTAATTGTTTTTTAAAAAAGGAAGTAGGCAGGTGGAGGCAGCCAGGCAAGGTGAGATCACACCGACCCCTCGCGCTTCCCTCAGCCTAGGATCCAAATGAAGCCATAAATATGAACTAGCAAAAGCCAATTTGTTCACTGAGAAAATAATAAAGAACAGTTCTCAGTGGATTGGGCCAAATTATCTTGTTGCACTTGACCTACATGGAAAGGATAAACACCTTTTCCTCCCGCCCCCTCGCCCCCCCCCCCCCCCCCCCCCCCCCCCCCCCCCCCCCCCCCCCCCCCCCCCCCGCCCCCAGCCTGATACAGCGTCTGCTCATTCTTGCCACCTTGGGGGCAGGGAATGACGCTGCTGCCTTCTGTGGCGCCCTCACTCCTGCTACGGTGCCAGGTTTGCTTGACACAGAGCTCAGGGTGGAGGGAAAGCAGGGCTGGGCCGCAGGAGTCGCCTGCCTGAGCTGCACCTTGGGACGGGGGCCAGGGCCGGAAGACGCCAGCGCATAGGCTGCAGATTCAAGGCTGCCAGCTCGGTGGCATCTGGAGGGCAGAAAGGGCACACCCCAGGATGGCACGCCAGGCTCAGGGCTGCTGGCAGGCCTCACCCAGAGCAGCGGGGCCTCCAAGGCCGGCTGAGCAGGAAGAGGGGGCCGCAGACGCCCTGACAAGCAGGGGCCTCGGCTTTCCCGGCCTGAAAGACTGCATTGTGTGCAGAGGCTCGGGGCACTGCCACAGCTCCGCGCATGAGTGCGTGGCATTGTCAGGGCGCGATTGGCCCAGAAATGCAGCATGGCCCAGCGCCATCTGCAAAGCCCCTGTCTAACGAGCAAACGGGGTAAAGCTACAGGGGCAGAAGGCCCTTCTGAGGTGCTAAGGACGCAGAGGAACATCAGTCAGTCTCTGCATGAGAAAGCCAGGTCCCGTCTGCGCCACTCTAACTCTATAACTCTCGAGTCTGTCTCTGCATACAGTTTAAGAAATAACCAGCAGCCATTCCATTTAGTCTTTCTCATAGAACGATAGATAGATAAAGACGAGGAAGTATTTTTAGGTCAGCAGTTCCTCCGACAGAAAGGCACCCGAAGTGCAGAGCAGCCCGGCTTCGTAAGCAGACCTCCTTGCGGTTGTGATTTTCACACCAGCTGAACTAAGCACACTAAGGCCGGGCTCTGCCCTTCCTACATAAGGATCAGTGCAGGGGTGCAGAGTGACACGGCACCCCAGCAGGGGCAGGCAGAGGAAAGCCACAAGGGCTCTCACGTGGCCCGAGGCATGGCCCGACACGTTCAGGGCGCCGAAGGAGGACATGGACTGACGGCGACCTGTGACCTCAACATTCTGCTCTTAGTGTCTCAAGAACAAAAAATAAACAAATGCCCAGTATCTGGAAAATACAAACAAGTAACACCTGTGTAAAACAGAAAAAATGAGTCTGAGTGTAAACAGGAAGTTTAAAAGGAGGAGGAAAAGAAAAGGAAGTTTTAAATCCTAGAGGGAAAACCCTACTTGAGTAGCAAATCTCATGGTGGAGAAGGGCTCAGTGTACAACAAATTGAAAAAAAAAAACAAAAAAAAAACACATTGATAAATTTAGCTATGCTAAATATGACAAAATTAGGGCCGGCCAGATAGCTCAGCGGACTGAGTTGTCTGCTTCAGCAGAGCGTAACGGCCGGGGTTGGATCCCCAGCGTGCTGTGCTATCCCTGGCCCTGGGGTGTGCTGAGACAGCGATTGAGACTGGGCGTGGTGGCACACCTGTAATCCCAGGGCTTGGGAGGCTGAAAACAGGAGAATCACGTGTCTGAGCTACCTAGTGAGACTGTAGACCCTGTACACCTTGCCCTAAATTCATCTTTAAAAAAAGAAGAAACATGACAAAATTGAAAGTTAAATACAACAGAAACAAAATATTTCCCACAAATACAAAGAAAAAGTTTGGTAACATCAATACAGAGAGAGTCATAAAAATGTCAAGTGTGAGAAGTGTTCAGTGAACACAAATGATAACTGAAAACTTGACAGAAACACCTAAAGTTATCCCACTACTAACTAAACAAGCCAAAGTAAAATAAAACACTATTTTTTTGTGTGAAATCTGAAAGTTGCTCCTTGCTCTTTCCCAGAACAACACTGTGTGGGTTGTCACAGTACTAGGGCAGCCTTGCTGGCGGGAGGTCTCGAAGTCGGCCCGACCCAGACCGGGCTGCAGAGTGAGAACACAGGTGGGCTGCCAGCAGAGGGCTCCTGATGCTTGGAAGGGCTGTGAGGCCGAGGCCGTGGCCCGCAGCCACGGCTCAGGCTCCACGGCGTCTGCAAAGACGTCTCAGGAGCATGAGAGTACATGTGTGACATGGTGAAAGTCGAGGCTTAAAAACATCATGTTCATTCTCTGCACTTCATCATGAAATTTATTCTTATCTATCTCTGCATAAAACTGGGGGCGCCCACCCCTCAGCGGAGCAGAGACGGTCTCTGGACCATAGAAGACACCCAGAGGTGCCCATGGCCCGGCACCCAAGGGTGACCGAAACACACTATTTTTTTGATACAGTTTCATGACACAAAACCTCAAGGGCTCTTAGTTAGCCACGTAGGGAGAAGCACCACGCAACTGTGCTTCTTTACGCTGCTGTGCAGGTACAGCTTCTGCTCCACAGTCCAAACGTGGGCGAGGCGTGCCCTGGCACATGCCCCACCTGGTGCTTCTGTCTCACTCCAGCCCAGGTGACAAATGATTGATTTTCTTTGCTCCTCATTTTCAGTAATTTCTGTGATGACTGTCCTCTTAGTTTTCTAATCAGAAAAAAAATTAAGTGCCATCAAATGACTCACTTTCTAAACTCATGTCCTATTTTAATATGTAGGGGACAATGCTGTCAATTCCCTAAGTCCTGTCCTTGAGGAGGACTATAGCACCCTAACACGAGGCTGGATGGGCTGACGGGGACAGCTGCTGCCCCATCTCCAGGCCCTCTCTGGGGAGACGACCTCTCCCTACTGTGACATGGAGCCACACTTCACTGCAGTACAGGTGCACACTTCAGGGGTACAAATGTCTTCATCCTGTGTGTGTGACCTCTGTGCCCAGCAGAGCACACAGAGCCTGTGGTGGGTGACACACTGTGTCCACCTGCAGAGTCCAGAAGCTTACCTAAGTAGCACAGCAGCACTACATCCTGGGTGTAGAGGACTTGCCCTGGCTGCTCCAGGGTGCTGTTCCTGGTGTCAATTTGAGAGGTTTAGAAGGTTAACTGCCTGATACAGCAGAGGCCAGAGTCCTAGTTCTGTACACACCCTCCTCCTGAGCAAGAGGAGGGCAGGGCGGTGGGGGTGGTGCTACGCATGTCTGAGGACAGTAGCCTGCATAAAGCAGAAGGGAGGAGAAGAGGCCCGCCCTCCCCTTTCTGCTCCACTGCTTTTGCTGTCTCCCGCCACCTTGAACTCTTGTGCCTCTGCTGTGCCACCCTGCCTTGGAGCCAGCTGAGTACGGCCTGAAACCTCTACAGTCTGTGAGCTCAATAAGCCTTTCCTTCCTTAACTTTAGGTGTCCAGTGTTCTGTCTTACCAGGAGAAACAAGTAACTAGGACAGAGTGCTGTGACCACAGGATCATCGATCCCCAAGTAAGTTGGCTGCGGGCTCCCCATCCTCCCCTGCAGCCAACCACAGACGGACACAGTCCAAGACAGGCGCCTGACACACTGGTCCCTGATCTTGGGTCCCCGACTCAGGTGCCAACAGTGCAACTGCTGGGCACAGAGCCTTTGCATCGTGTGACGTATGATGATAACCCAGAGATGGCTTAGGGACCCAGAAGGCCAGCTGCACACACAGCCGCCTCCCATGAGGTCCTCAAGCTGCTAGAGACCAGGGTACCCTTGTGCTCAGGACCCCGCATGGCTCAGGCTCAAGGGGCACCTCTACCTTGCCCATTCAGTCAAATGCAAAGGGACCCGTGTGAGCAGCCAGCACTCGAGAGTGGCTTATGCTCCATGCGCCTGTGCCACAAGATGTTCTATGTCTTCTGGGAAGTTCGTGAATGCTGTGAATTTCTGTAACGTGATCAAAGTAACACACTTCTCTAGTCATCCAGTAACTCTGGGGGGAGTTTACCACTAGAGAAACTGGAGATTCCTCTGTGGAGGGGACAGCAATACATGCAGTACAAGCTTGACCTTCACGGCAGCCCCAGGGTCCCCCAGAATGAGGCATCAGCTCCTTGCCACAGAGATACTGTTGTTTCCTGCAAAAAAGAATACCGAGCCCAGCATACAGGATTCAGAATTCTGCTACTGCTAAAAGTCAGGAGCCCTGGGACACATGGTCTTTAATTGGTAACTCTGCCACTTTTTAAAGAAAATGTTTAAATGATTCAGTTGCCTGTCACATGGGAGCCATGCACTTAACCACTGTTAAGGAGGCACGTGAAAGCTGTCAGACATCACTTCGAATCAGACATGCAGGAGGAAGAGAAACTCTGGATTCACACGCTCCACCGTCACGGAGACGCACTACATTGCGCTTGGCTCCCCAACGCCGCCTACGAAACAGCTTGGGACATTGGGAGGTCCACTGCCAAGTGTCCTGCCAGCGACTGTGCTGCCTCCTTGGAAGCTTTGCTGAAAGATCACGTTCCCTTTCTCAAGACATATTAAAGCTCTGTTGGCGCCTTCACACTCATCGTGTTACTTTATTCTACCTGTAAGTCACACTTCTAAGTTTGTATCCCTATTCATTGAAAAAAATGAATTAAATCAAGTTTAATTGTCAGTACTAGTTTATGAATAGCGAAGATTAAATATTGCACTTAGGACTTTAGATTTTTAATTAATAAAAAAGCAAAGCACTCATAAATTCATAATTTGCATTCTGTGTTTTTTAACACCCCCCCACACACACCCAAGATGGTGAATCCCAAAGGCCTCAGCATGCTCTAAAGATAAATGTCTACGGTTGATCTTCCCCAAAGGAAAATTCTGCATGAAACAGACCAGAGCTACTGAAGAGTGGGCGCCTTTCGCCCAGACACACAGGCTGCTTTCCATCTTAAGAATCTGAGTTACGCGCAGGCTATGGGCGGGAGCTCTTCCTGCATGGCTGGCAGCCTGTCTCAGAGTGTAGCGTGCACGTCTGACAGCACAGAATCCGCTTCGCCTGGACGGAGGAGGACCCAGCGTGCACGGCTACAGACCCGCTGCTGGGGCGACTTACGCAGAGACCGAGACCCCTGGTTTCTCCACCTGATGCTTGGGAGCTGGGTCCTGGTCCAGTCAGGGGAAGGGGTCATTCTCCAAGGTGCACCTCACAGAGGTGACGAGGAGGAGTCACTGGCCTCCATCATCCGGACTGGAGACCCCGTGCACAGAAGCAGGCGACACCACGGCGGGGAGTGCAGTCCCACGTCAGTGTCTGCAGCTGAGCAGCACGGCGGAGCGCCTCTGCCGACTTCTCCACACAGCTGCTGGGCCTGCTCTGGGCCCTCCACGTGAGCGCCGAGCGTGTGGCTGTATTCTAGCAAGGCCTGCCTTGTGCTTTTCTCTTGGCTTAGCGAAGCCTTTGCACCTGTATTGCACTATGGAACGGACTTGGCCCTCTGCATCTGCAGACGGTGTCCTTGCTATGGGCATGTGGGAAGCGACTGAGCACAGCTGGCCTCTTAGCTCCCGCCCACAAACAAAGTGGCACCACAGCTCCGTGTGTGTCCAGCCTGAGACTCCCAGGGTCACCCACCACACTTCTGCTCTGAGCCCCTGAGCCCTACTCCGGGCCTCGCTTGTCAGTAGGACTGGGTGCTCGCAGCAGCGCTCCTGGGGTTGTGGGTTTGCTGAGGAGTGGCTATGCCGTCCACCACTCTCTGAGTGTGGCTGGCAGGGTATGGACATCCCTACTGTGAGTCCCCTCCCAGTGTCCCACACTGGTGGCTTTGATGCTATAAACCAACCTTTAAGGCCAGGGAGATAACAAGGTCCCAAGTTTGATCCCTGGTGCTGCAAAAATCAAGAAATACAATCCAACCTCTAGGTGTTCTGAAGGAAAAGCTGTGTCTTCAGTTTTAGAAAATGCACTGCCGGCAAAAGTCAGATGAAAGTCTGCCATTATTTGACAGACATAAATCCACATGTTCTGGAGGAATCTCCCGGCACAGGGCTCTGCCAGCTTAACCCTCATGTGCTCACATCGGGGCATGGCGAAGCTGACCAGCTCGGCCTGCAGGGGTGGTGACCCGGGGCTCAGTCCTGCTCCCACCTGATTCCCAGGGGGCTGCTACAGCTGTGTGAGGCACAGCACAAAGGACAGGAAATGGAGCAAGCTCAAATTCAAAGGCTCTGATGAAAGTCCACAGCCCCACAGAGCCAGGACTGGGAGGCCAGAGAAGAAGACCAGCATGGGAGCAGACAGAGGAGGGGCAGGAGGAAAGCAGGGGGAGGAAGAGAAGGAGAGAAGAGGGCCAGGCGGGAGGAGAGGCAGGAGGAGCTGGAAGGCTGCCGCCACCTGAGAGCACACCTGCAGCACCACAGTCCTGAAGGCAGACAGCGTCCTCGAGGCAGAGAAGGCAGCCCCAGAGGACCCGCACGTGCACACCAGTCTGCTCCATGACGTGGGCTGCTGGGACAGCAGGAGCTGGAGCTAGCTGAGGGCCCAGGAGTGGCTGCCACAAGTGCCCTTGGGCCCTGCTCAATGGTTGCTGGTCCTCTGGTGCATGCGCCTGATAGCCACTGTGCCCTGTGCATCAGCAGCTGCCTGTCAGGAGCTGGCTGAGGAGAGAAGGAAGCCAGAGCCCGAGCCGGCTGTGGGAATCAGCGCTGGGGCAGGACCTGCCTTGGCTGCGGAGAACAAAAGCTGTTGGAGCTGCTGAAGAGAAACGCAGGCACCTCAGGAGTACGCACAAGTTTCCATGAGCTAGAACAAGTGAAGTAAATACAGAGATTTTTCATCTTCCAAAAATCTCTAGGGGAAAGGGAGAGCACACCTTCCTGCCAGTGAAGGCCAAGGGTTGGGCTGGCCATATGGAGGTCAACTGCCTCAGGAGCCCAGGGGCAACCGTGTCCACCAACAGGCTCGGGCGCAGGCCAGTGAGCGAGCTTCTTGGACCTTCAACTGCAAACATGCCCACGTTTCTGGTGGCTCTAGGGCTTGTCAAAAATAAGGAGAATATATAAAAATTCAAATCTTAGCAAGATTTGCTAGGTCAAGCAGCAAAAGTAAGGCTAACACATGGGCAGTCTGTTCATTTTTGGTCTGCCATGGACAAGTAAGAGTGTAGGAGATGCCTTTCTGAGGCTCCACTCAGCCTGCCACCGTTCTGTCCTCGTAGCTCTCCTCGCCCTAGCACGGGCTCTGACAACCGTGCTTAGTCTATGGACCCATGGTGCTGACCACAGCTGACTGGCCGCAGAGTGGCCACCTGATTTGAGCCAAGTCAATCAGATTTTCTCTTTGTGAAGTTGGGGCTAGGCCAGTGCTTGGTGTCCGGTGAGCAACAGGGGGTTGAAGAAGTAGAAGAGGCTCGCTCTGTACAGGGCCGGCTGGAGGAAAACCTGACGAGGAACCCACCACAGGAGATGGTCTGGCCTGGGAGAGCCCAAGGACGTGAGTTCAGGATGGGGACGTCTCTAGCCCCACCCCGTCCCTTGTGAGGACATCCCATCAGCAGCCTATGGATCTCATCAGATCACATCTATCTACACCACAGATTCCCCCTTTACGATCAAGCTCCTGATATTTTCTGTTACTTGTAAGTAAGGAGCCTGAACTTTAAGACAGATACCCAACCTAGGGGCAGGTGTGTTTACCTTATTTTTCTACAAATTAAAGATACAGTAAGGGAAATTCGAGCAGTTTATCAATGGTCTTCTTTCTTCGCTAATTCAAAAACTTGTGAATCAAAAACAGCTGTGTCAGTGGGGAGAGGTACTGCTATACTGAGCTTCTGGGAGAATCTTCTAACACATGAAGGGCCAGACTGAAGGCATGCACCGGGCGGGACTGAGTCTTGCGTACAGCAGTCACGCTGCTGACCACGGGCATCCAGTGGCCTAGACACTCGGACTGAGATGGGGACTGGAATGCCTTCTTAGTTATTGCATTTTCTATGTAACAGGCAGGCAGCCCCGCAGACGGGTTGAATTATAAAGTGTGCTGTTTCTCGGGGGGCGCTTGCTCCCTCTGTATGTCCATTACATGTACACATTTTACAAAGTATAAATTAACTAACGGTTGGCTTTTCATTTGTTCACAATTGACCTGGTGTTTGTTTTGAGCGGAGCATTGCCGTTAGCAATGGAGAGACCACATGACCGCAGTCCCCACTCAGTTTTAAAAGTCCCCCCACAGGCTGATCCCAAAGGGCTCGCTGACTCAGCACGGCTGTTGAGTGACTCAGCTCCTCTTCCGTCCCCCACGCCTGTCCTCACCACTTTGCTTACCGTTCACTGCTGGAAGCTCTGCCGAGGGCTGGTGGAGCTAGGATTGTGCTCATCTGTCACACGGTCCTACAACGCCTGGCCACAGCGCCCGCATGGTCATAGAGAGTCAGGTGCCAACGGCGCCGTAGGTGGCACAGGCTGACAGGTCACTTCTTCACTTAAGGAAGAGCTTATCCACCCCTGTTCTCTTGTGCGCAGCTTTCCTTGGTGGCAGTGTACATTCCTGGCTTTGCAGCTGGGTGGAGATGGAGACTTAGACATAGTGCAGAAGTCAGCAACACGGCTTCAGAAGTGGACTGGTTTCTCAGCCAACAAGTGATGCCACAGGGTGTGTGCCACGGGGCCGCACTGCCAGGCTTTCTAAGCCCAGCGGTTCCCAGCTTTCTAAGCCACCACCTCCTCATGGGCAGGTAAGCCCCCACTGCACCGTGTGGGGGGCTATCTGTGATGACACATGCCAAGCAGGTGTCAAGGAGCAGGGCGGGCAGGTTCTTCTGGTGTGTGACCATGGATAAGGCTGGGCATGATGGCGCACCCTGTAATCCCAGCTCTTGGGAGGCTGTGAACAGGTGGATCACTGAGTCTGATCTAGTAGTGAGACCCTGAAAACCCTGTAGACCCTTCCCAAAAACACAGAAAAGATATCCACAGATGACTCCGCCCAGAAGCACGACAGAAGATGTAAATGGGTGGGCATGGCTGCCACTCGGCCACGCCAGCTCCGGCACGTAAAATCCGAATTGCATAAATTTGCACACCTCGTGTGATCGTACTCGTCATAGTTCATTTCAAGCCATTGAAAATGTAAGGATGATTATTAGTGGCGAGTTGTACAGCAAGCAGCGGCCAGCGCTCCCTAGAGCAGACCCGGAAGCGCAGAAGCATGCGGCCATTCACAGCAGTCCCTGAAGACACGGAAGGGATCGTGCTGCCGGCAACACAGAAGATTTTTTAAATGAATAAATGTGCCTTTCCTTATTTCCCACAATATGAACTGGCACTCAAGGGCAGGCTACAGCAGGAATTTGGGGGTGAGTTCCCATGACACGATGAACTGTACCTCTGAAAAGGCTCAGGTAGGCAGGGAGCCCCTCTGTCTTCCCCGCCTCTGTTCCCAGCAGGGCCACTGCCTTAGTTACTTTTCACTCACTGCTGAGACAAATACCCAACACTCAAAATGAAGGAAGGAAAGGTTTATTTAGCTCACAGTTTTTGAAGGTTTCAGTCCATATTCGGCTGGCCCAAGGCTGAGAGGAACAGAGCAGAGAGCATCCAGTTCATGGCAGCAGAACAGCAACAAAATGGTGGCAGAGGCAGCCAACCAAACAGGGCAGCAGAGCAGCAGCAACAGCTCTAGTCTGTCTCTCTGATGCTCTTTATATTGCATTCAGGTTCTCCGCCTTAGGATATCCACCCTAGACCACACCCATAGTCAGACCGATAATCCCATCAGTACTATAACACAATCCCAGGGATTACAAATCAAGTCTCAATTTATAGAAGCCACGCCCCATGATTGCATGAGGCTTTGGGGGGACAACTAGACATAAACCATAACAGCCACCTTCCTGTAGGGGCCCGGCACACGGTTCCCACAGGCATTCACATAAGTGCATGAGTGAAGGATCTCTATGGATTATAATTCAGCTGTGGAGAGCTCTGCTGTTCTAGTTTCTCACCTGTAACACCAGCTGGTTTTATGACTTTACCTCTCTAGAGCTTTGTAGCTCACCAATGTAGCCAAAATGGTGGACATTTTGTAGACAAGGGAAGTTTCTTGTTTTATGAGAGTCATGGCAGGGTTTGTAGCTCCTCATGTGGGGCAGGTGGGCGAGTGGCCCACCGGGACTCGGAATCGGAATCCACTGTAGGATGAGTGTCCTCCGCCCCTCCCACCTTGCACCTAAGCCCTGACCACACTTCATCCACCAAAGACAGCACACGGGCCGCCAGCCACAGATCTGCCCGAAGGACTTTCCAGGACTTGGATGCAGCTGGGACCGAGCTGCCGGTGACTGCCCACCCAGCCCGCAGACAGAAGCGCGCACCTGCTGACACAGGGGACAAGCACGTCCCTTTCTCCTACACTGAGTGCTCTGGTCCAGCACTCTCCAGTCCAGGGAGCAGAGTCAAGAAAGGCCCAGCAGATGGAGCTGAGATGACTGGCCTGGTGAGGCAGAGCCCTCGGAACTGCTAACGGTGGGTAGCAGAGGAGTCCTGCATCTGGGAACCTAAGGGTGCAGAGGTCAATGAACAGTCTCTAGATATCTCCCGGGGCTGCTGCCAAGCCAGACCTGTTGGTTTTCTGATGCTTTTAAAGGAAGGATGATGTACAGAAAACTTGAAGGGGGAAAAGGTGCGAAACTCTACTTCAAGTCATGTCTGTGCCCTGTGCCCTGCAGCTGCCACCCACACCCACTCTGTCCTGGGACATGGCCCCGGGCACAGCGTCTCCCTCACGTCCCCTCCTGAGGCCTTAAGGCAGCCACCGCGGCAGGGAGGTGCAGCCTGGCCCGAGGCCAGCCACGAGGCCCCAGCTCCTCCAAGCCCCCTGTCCCAGCCCAGTGCCTCTCACCGCCGCACACTGGAGGCTTGACAAACTGAGAAAAGCCGGGGTTCTCTCTGCCTTTCTTGCTTTTCCAAGCATGTTATGTGTGGAGAAGGGTCGGGGAAAAGCCAAAGAACCTATTGCTCTTGAAATCCTAGAAGCTTTTCTTTTTGAAAATGAATGGTTCAGTGAGAATTCCAGCGATGACTTCCTGGTCACCTTGCCTATATTCTGCATTTGAGTTCCTTTCAGCTTGGCACCTCCAAAGGGGGACTTAACAGGAAAGGCACGTGGCGGTCACCATGTGAAGCCAGAGGCTAGATGCCATCCTTGCCTGAAGCTGAGTGCGTGCAGGAGGCCCCACTAGGAGAACCGGAAAAGTCTCAATCACTGTGAGAAAAGGCACCAACGTTCACTAAAGCAGAGGTTCTCAACCTGTGGGGCGCGACCCTGGTGGGGGTTGACTGACCAGAACACAGAGGTCGCCTAAAGCCATTCTGAATCATAACTGTAGCAAAATTACAGTTTTGAAGTAGCCACCAAAATGATTTTTTGGTTTGGGGTCACCGCAATATGGAAGACTGTATTGTGGGGTCACGGCATTAGAAAGGTTGAGAACTACTGCACTAAATAGATTCTACATATGAATCTGACAGAAATGGATTTGGGGATTGTAATCAACCACAAGTCAAACACAAATCTGCCCTCTGTTGTCTCCTACAAAGAGTGTCAGGCGCCTGCCATCTAAAGCGGGGTGGCAAGCCAAGGAGCCCAAAGGGCCAGGGTCCTCCATCCCTGGCAGCCAGGAACCAGTGTCTACAGGGATCTTGTCTGCCTGAAATGAGGTCTTTCTCCAAAATACATAAATAAAAGCTAACAATACAAAGGAAAGGCAATGCTGGTCGTTGCTCTAAAGATTTGGGTTGCAAGAGAAGAGAACAGGCTGTGATGTGCATATGCAAAATGCATCCCACCGCTGTCATGTTCTTCATAGACTTAGAGACATGAAAGCTTAATGCAGCTCTAAAAATAACTCCCTACCATTGATCATCAGGGCTCCATGCGGCTGCCCTCCCTCCACCACCCCTACCAGTCACCATCAGGGCTCCATATGAGGCTGCCCTCCCTCCACCACCCCTACCAGTCACCATCAGGGCTCCATATGCAGCTGCCCTCCCTCCACCACCCCTACCAGTCACCATCAGGGCTCCACATGCAGCTGTCCTCCCTCCATCACCCCTACCAGTCACCATCAGGGCTCCATGTGGCTGCTCCCCCCATCACTCCAAAGCATGCTTGTGCTCCCTGGCTTAGCTCCCTGCCTTGGCTCCTCTGCATGCACAGAAGCTCCCTTGCAGTGTGCAGGACAGGGCTCCCCTGCTGGCCTGCTGGCTGGTCCCTGGAGACTGCTATCCCCAGCTCTCAGCACCAGGCAGGCACCCTGCAGCCAGCCCCTCCTAGGCCCTTGCTCCTGAGGCGTCTTGAAGCTCAGGAACTCCAGGGCTGCTCCCTTGACTCGCAGGCCTCCCCCTCTCTGGCTGTCTTCGCCAGCCCCTTACCTTCATCCCCACCCATGTCCAGACAATGGCCCATGGCACAGGCAGTCCCAGCCCCCTCCCACCCTCCATGCTGGGATGTCCAGCGTCTCAGACTGCACACTTCACTGTTAACCCAACATGACCAAAATGTCCCTACACTCTCTTGCATCCTCAACGTCCTGTCTCATTTATGGCGACTCAAGCTCCCTCATCGCCTGGGAGCGGATCCTTTGCTCCTCTCCCCCGCTTCATACTTCATCGCATGTCCTTCCCCCTGTCCTGCCAGGCTCCGCCTCGCCCTCAGCTTCTGGCACAGGTCCTGAGTGATTCTACTATGTCCCGAGTTGCACCTCACACCCGGCTCTTTGCAGTCCTCTGATGATGGTCATGCTCATTTCCAGCCAGATCTTTCTATGGGTCCTCTGGCTCCTTTTCCATGTGTATCTCTTCTCATAAACCTGATTTTTCTAAGCTACAGACTTCCTAAGTTCTACCACCAAACGGTGTGGGCAGGGGAGGCACTAATGGTACAATGATGGGTAAGCAAGAGAATGAAAACAGCCGTTCCTTTCTGTTCCACCTTGGGTTTTTCCTAGGTCCCACTAGAATCTAAAAGTTCTAACATCTTCCACTGAAATGTCCAGTTGTTGAATTAAGTATGTGCTTCAACACAGACAGTACCAGAACTGGAGTTCCCTCAGTCCTACTGCTACGGCGTCATCAGGGCTTCGAGAACTGGGAAGCGGGAGGCTGCCTGTAAGAGGTGAAGGTGTCTCAGCTCCCCTCGCCACAGCTGTAAGGAGCACTGGACACCTCGGCCCCCAGCGGGCCCTGGCAGTCGTCCGGCGTGGCCTCCTGCACCCTGTGAGGAAGTTTAGTTATGTGAAGCCTCTCTTCAGAAAACAGAAGTGTTAAGAACACATCAGCTGTGGAGCCTGCCTTGGTGCTGCTACTGTCTGTGTGAGCTTTAGACAGTGCCATGGGCCTCTGATCCGTGGCTGCCACAGAGGTGCGCAGTAGAAACCCACTTGTGGTCCTGGTCCTGCATGTGGTGGAAGGGATTTCATGGTGCAACTCATCGCCACAAAGAAGGAAGGGGACCTGCAGTGAGTAACTTTTGTTCTAAGAGCCAATCAAATATCCCCAGTGAGACACAAAACTCCATTGTCCCACAGTGCTGGGAAATAACAGGCTGTAGCGCTGGGAACTACACTGCTGGCTGCAGGGAACACAAAGGCCGGGGACAGCAGTGACCACGCGGGACACCCTAGCCGGAAATGGGACTGGATTTTCTCTGCTTCCCTCTCCCTAGACCTTTTTAATGAGCCTGGGATCAGAGAAGAAAAGGAAAACATAATAATAGAATTGAAGGCTTCTGTGATTTAAGCAAGATTTTCTCCTCTGGACGCGAAGGCAGGCCGCAGCAGGAGGAGGAACGCGGCAGCGCGCCGAGTACCAGCGAGCACGCTGTGCTGGTGAAAGAAGAAGCGCTATTAATACTTCGTCCATGTGGGGAAGGCGGAACGAACGCATCGGAAATCTACTTCTGGTAGAAGAAAGGAAACGCCGTGAGGCCCAAACCAGCGCTGAAGGCTGGTATCTGCGGGCATCTGCTTTATGCACCCAGTGGAGGGTGGACAGGCTTCCGCTGCCCGCGCGGGGGCCTTCTGGCAGGGCGAGCGGAGCTGGGCTTTACGGGCTGCTCAGCGAAAAGCTCCGCACCCCGCAACGTGGCTGCAACACCGCTTCGGGGATTGGAGTCAGTCGGGACACAGGAGATGGCACGTTGGGGTGAGCGGGGCTTCTCCCCAGTTTACCGTAAGTAGAGCTGGACAATAGCGCGGGTAAAGTGAAAACCATGTTCGCAGAGCGTTAAGAGAGCTTATGGTGCCAGGCGTGCGGGGAAGAGGCCCAGCCCGCGGAAGGGTAGAGAGGCAGGTGGCACAGGCAGGGGGCACGGGCAGGTGGCACGGGAGGGAGGCCGAGCTCTGCAGGGCTGGCAGGAGTGCCAGAGGGCTAGCACAGGACCACGGGTTTGGGCAGGGCTGTCAGGCAGAGTGTAGGGCGTCCTGCTAGATCTGAATTTCAGACAGAGTAGTTTTGGGAGGTAAGTGATATTCCAGTGTTGCCTGACACATGCTTCTGCGAAAATACCATTCTTCGGGGAGCCGAAATCCAAAGTCAGCAGAGGCCTCCCAGTTTTCATTTGCTAAATCTGGCAATTCCGGTAGAGGCGCTCAGGAAGGCCTGACAGGAGGGACAGAGAACTGAACGCCTGACTCTGACACCAGCTGAGGCAGGGCTCTCAGAAGAGAGGAAGCCTTGCCGCAGGAGGGGAACCACCTGGCACGACTTCCCCGAGGGCTCTGCCAAGGCCAGATGACCTAGGTCTGAGGCAGCTGAAGCCAAAGGCAGGGCCGGTGCTCAGCAGGCAGGAAGGCTGGAGCAGGACTGCTGTGAAGGCGACGGAGGCTTGGGGGAGCAGCGTGATGCCAGTGCCTCCCTGCACCGCCAGGAGTGCGGCAGCCCATTCCTCCATAGGACTACTCCCCAGGGTGAGGCCAGGGAGGAAACCGCCCGCGTTCGGCTACCTCGGGTTTCTGATGCATAAAAACACACAACACCTCTTCACTGCTGTGTAGGGAAGGAGGTTCCACGGGCTCAGGAGCTCAGTTCACGTGAGAATGCCTGAGGAGACAGCGCGGTGAATTCACTCTGACAAGCGACTGTAATGGATGCATCTGTTAGTCTATCAGAAGAGCTCAGGCATAATGAGACACTCTTCCCGAAGCCCAAGTAGAGTTGACGCCTGCTGCCAAACCAACACAGAAGTTTTTCCTCAATATTATTTTAATAGGTTTCTCCTAAAAATCATTTGCTAAATGAAGCTAAAATTTATTTATTTATTTTAAGGGGGAAAACATTTATTTAGGGGTAAAAGTGTATTTAGGTTACTGTTTATAGAGGTTTTAGTCCATAGTCTGCTAGCTCCAAGGCAGAGTGGCCCATAACAGAGAGGAAAAGTTTGAAACTAAAATTTTTAAGTCACTGATTTGGAAAATCTTTCGCTCATATAACAAAATATTTCAATAACAACCTGCATAGAAAAAAGATTAATGACCAAAATCACAAAGGGATTCAATAGCTTTAAATGTGAAATTCTCTATTTGCCAGTTCCAAGGTAGGAAATACCTCAAATGTAATACTGTAGGCAAAGACACTAATCATCCTCACACTGTGCAGAATGCATTCGAAGAGGTAAAATCAGCCACGTCACGCAGAGAGAAGCCACGGAAAGGTAACTCGCACAAAGGGAGACAGTGACCTTGGACACTCCGGGAGAGCTGCCCTGGCAGTCCAGGCCGCCCTTCCCGCCCTCGTCAAGCAGGAGCTGGCCTGCCACCTGCGAATGAAGCTGTTATTTTTTAGAATTGAAAAACTCCGCACTAAGGAGAACTGATGAGTCGGGGACTCGCCCACTGTGCAAATTGGCTTGGAAAACTTTCCAGCAAGTAGCTCAGCATTATGGCAAAAACTTTAAAAATAACCACGCCTTCCTGCCTAGGAACTCCTCCCGACAGCAGGGGCTGTGGCAGCGCTTCCTGCTGCGCCCGCGTTCCCGCCTAGGAGGAGAGCGGCAGAGCGCATGGACATCGTGCGTTAGAGACCAGCGCACGCGGCACTGCAGGGCGAAAAGGGCGGCTCTCAAAGACAGAGAAGGAATGAAAAGTCGCCAAGCTCCAAGGTAGCGCACAAACCACATTAATATGGTTATGTAGCATCACTACGATTATATATAAAAATGGAAGAATATGTGCCAAAATGCCAACTAGATTTCAATAAGTTGATTGTAAAGGGATCATTTCTCTTCGTCATTTTCTTGTGATTTCCACGAGTGTATACTACCTTCACAATCAGTAAAAACACCCAAGAGCAAACGCACTTTAGCCATCAGGCTTGGCTCCCTCAGAAGAAGGAAAATGGAATCAGGGATGACCCGTGCGTGAGGCTTAGACCTGTGTAGGATTTAAATAAAGCCCTGGTGTTTGTTTCGACATTTATACTTACCTATTGCCTTCTGTCCTGAAACACTCCTATCGTTATTTCAACAATACAATAAAAATGAACAAGAATTAAACTGGCTACAGAATACAAATAAAATATCTGTTCACTGAGTCAATTTGCCCCTTAAAACGGAGTCTGTTACATAATACAGCAACTACAGCATGCGATATTTGACTTTTTATAAAAAAAAAAAAAAAAAATTGTGAAATCTGCAATTGTCCCAAAAGCGAAGGAGACACCAGCAATCTTTCAGCCCAGGTGGCTCCACTTTGATCTCGAGGACAGCAGAGTGAAGGTACTTATTGTTACCACGGTAGGCATGAAGACCAGTCAGTGCCCTTTTGTGGACGTGGTGTGGAATTTTCAAATACTCAGAGCTGAAAGGGCTGGGTGGACGTCACCGAGGGAAGCACAGCAGTGCTCCCTGGAGAGCTGAGTTCCTGGAGCACTGCTAATTGTTCAGGTTTTGAACATGCAAGGGGTCTGGAAGGGAAGCGCTTGACGACCAGCTAGGCTTTTAATCTGTCCTCTTGTCCTGTGCCACCCGGGTGGCATCGCATGCAGAGTGTGGCTACTCTGATGTGGTAAACCCATCGCTACCCTCACATGTGACGGTCAGAGATCCATAAAGGAAGTCCCAGTCCTGAAACGACAGGACAGGATTTCTTTGTGAATCCTTAACTTCAGCCCCCTCAGGGGCCCGAGGGAGATTTCTGTGGGTGATGTCCCCAGGTTAAAGAACACACATGTGCAAGACAGGAGCAGCAACAGCAGACCGCGTGGAGCAGAGCAGAGTGCAGAGTGCCAGGGCTCCTGCGTCCTTACAGCATACGTCTTACACAGGTCGTCTCTGCATATTTAGATTCTTGCGTAGTGTTGTGTGCAACCAGTGCATGTGTGTTCACCCATGCGAGGTCATGGTTACATAACTGTGCCTGCTATGCACCTGTGCTGCACGGCAGGTCACACCTCGGGTGTCGCTGGATACCTCTGAGCTTAGAAATAATTTGAATGCTTCCCTAGACTTCATGTAGACAGCCATGAATCATTACTTAAAAATTAAAATAATAAAACAGCTTACCAGACCAGGAATAACATCAAATTAAAAATCATTCCGAGTGGAGACTAAGCCACCTTTGGCACAGCACACGAGACACAGCCAATCCCCTGTCACATCGCTGGTAGATTCTCCCCGAAGAGTGGAAAAGAGTGAGAGATACAGACAGAGACAGAGACACCAGGGAGACAGAGAGAATACTGCCTTGCCCATCACTGCATCTGGACAGCAGGGGGCGTCTTCCTGTCGGAAGGACACGCGGGAAAGAGGCTGATCTACACCCCAAGCTCAGCACACGGAGCTGGAGGGTCATGTTCAGGTGAAGGGAACTTCCCAAGTTCTCAATTTGTATTTTAACAATGCTCCTAGACGTTTGCTGGGACTCTGCCAGCCCTCGGAAGGGCCGCCGCGCAGCACCTGTCTTTAGACATACCTCAGTGAGCTCTGACCAAAATCTGTCGCTCCTCGCTTCCTCCTTCCTTCCCTCCCTTCCCTTTTTCCTTCTTCCTCCCTCCCTCCCTCTCCCACTCCTTCCTTCCTCCACTCCTCCTTCCTTTCTTCCTTCCCCTTTCCTTCCTCCCCTCCTCCCTTCCCCTCCTCTTCCCTTCCTCCTAATTTTCTTCCCTCCCTCCCTTCTTTCCTTCCCTCCCTTCCTGGCTCCCACACTTGTTTCTCTAAGGCCTCAACAACATACTCCAGCCATCCCAGCTGAAGGGTGGTGACTGACTTTTCGGTCACTTTGTCTCTGAACCTCAATGGAAGGATCTAAACCTTTCCCTCTGCTCACCTCACTAGTGCTGATAAACAAGAACTGCAGCACTCTGGGGCCACGGTTCTGCATGTGGCTCTCAGCACGTGGCTGGAGTGTCCCCCAGGCCCCCAGGCAGGCCTGACCACACACATCACTCCCCCTGCCCCACGCTGACACACTGTTGCTCTTTCTCTGTGTCCGCCCCTGCTAGCATTCCATTTGAGCTCTCCAACAGTCTGGGGAAGAACTAAGTGACTCTGCTTGTTTCTTTTTCATCAGACATTAAGGATATTTGCAAAAATGCAAACACAGTGTCGCTTCTTACTCAGAATTTGTTTTAGAAAAGAATTATTTGTCATAAAAACATATGTGAACCTATAATAGTTTCACTTTTGTTGTTTTGGGCGATACATAAGTATTTATAAATTTTTCTGTTTGTTTTTAATAGGCTAAATGTGGATTGATATAACCCACATAAATGAAAAATTGGGGAGGGGGGGTACCAATAATTTTAAGGAGTGTAATAGGCCCTGGACCTAAATTTTTGAGAAGAGTTAAAACACATGTCTACTTTGAGTCAGAATGAAAACCTGAACTCAGTGTTGAGCCTTGACACCCCAGAAGACCTCTCTGGACTTTCGTAGTGACCTTCCACTCTCCTTCAGAGCTGGAAAGCACTTTTGTTTGATTTTATGCTACTCAGAAGTCAAATTAAGTTTCACTCCAGTGCAGAACTGCCTAATAAGCATTTTCCAGTATCAGTCATTCATCCATCAATAAAAACGCACCCAGCGCCTGTCACGTGTGAGCACGGCAGGGCTTGGCAAGTTGTCACAACGGTGGCTTTCCCGCTTGGAGAGCCCGCGAGCATTTGTCGGTAACTGACGAGACGTACCACGTCTTGAGCACAGACTGTGCGCTAGACACTGTTCTGACTGCCCCTGGCACCCACACAGAAGAGCCACAGAGGGCCACAGGGACAAGGTGGCTGTTGGCAGGCCAACCAGCACGGCCAAGGGAGACACCCAACCTCCCAGCTTCCAAGCCGTGAGAATGTCAATCCGTCCTTCACAAGCCAGCAGCCTGTGGTGTTTTGTGAGGGGCCCTTGCAGGCCAGAACAGCAGCCTAAGTCTCGCCCTGGCACATTTTTTGAAATTCCTGCCTTAACCTCAACATTGGCCTTGTCAGTGTGTCACAAGGTGACATCCAGATGCTTGACCAGAGATAGAAGTTTCCTGATTCCCCAGTGGCACTCAGGAAGGGTGGCTTGTAGGTGACTCAGCTAGCATCATGGGTCGCAGTCAGCCTGCCCCCTCCCAGGAGCTGACGAGGACCAGCTGGAGAGAAAGGGCCTCGCTTGTAGAGCAAGCCTCGGAGGCTCAGGTGGGACTCACGGTCACGTGTGGCTACTCCAGAAAGCTCAGGGGCTGCAGGCTGAGCTCGGGAGCTTCACGCGCTGTGGGGGGGACAGAGAGCTTCTCGCTGACAGGGCCCTGAGTGGTCTGCTCCACGACCACAGCCAGGAGAGCCCTTGGAGAGAGAGGGAAAGAGGAGCCCTGAGGCAGGCCTGGCAGCCTTGCGCTCAACTCCAGAGGCGGGCACCCAGACACGCCGAGTAACTACGGCTCCCACTCTGCGCACACACACCGAGCCCGTGTCATGTGGCGCAGGGACCCACATGCCAGATGGGACTGATGGCACGTACGAGCTTGTGCAAGCGGGCAGTGCTGTCCTCACGAGTGAATGGAAGGAGGCCCCAGCTTGAATCTGGACTGCTGGCTGTGTACACCACAGGCAGACCGCAGCTCACTCAGCGTTCTGAGGAGCAACTTGTCACTGGTCGGCCAAGGCCTGAGAACTCTCTCTCACTCTCTCCCTTCCTCTCTCTCTCTCTCTCCCCCTCTCTCTCTCTGTATCTCTCTGTCTGTCTCTCTCTTTCTGTCTTTCTCTGCCTGTCTCTCTGTCATCTCTCTCTGTATGTCTCTCTCTCCCTCTCCCTCCCTCTCTCTCTTTCTCTTTCTCTCTCTCCCTCTCTCTCTCTGTGTCTCTCTCTGTTGTCTCTCTCTTTGTCTCTATCTCTCTGCCTTTCTCTGCCTGTCTCTCTGTCATCTCTCTCTGTATGTCTCTCTCTCCCTCTCCTTCCCTCTCTCTTTCTCTCTCCCTCCCTCCCTCTCTCTCTGTGTCTCTGTCGTCTCTCTCTCTGTGTGTCTCTGTCTCTCTCTCCCTCTCCCTCTCCTTCTTCCTCTCTCTCCCTCTCCCTCCCTCTCACTCTCTCCTTCTCTCTTTCTCTCTCTCCCTCCCTCTCTCTCTGTGTCTCTCTCTGTCGTCTCTCTGTGTCTGTCTCTCTCTCTCTGTGTCTCTGTCTCTCTCTCTCCCTCTCCCTTTCCCTCGCCCTCCCCCTCCCCCTCCCCCTCCCTCTCCCTCTCCCTCTCTCTCTCTGGAGTGAGGGATCAAACTCAGGACCTTGCACTTGCCAGGCATGAACTTATTCCACTTAGCTATCTTCCTGACCCTAGAATGGTCTCTTTTTAAAATAGGAATTTTCTGGAATTTATGCTGAAGTGATGCTATGACCAGGAATGCTGAAAGACTTACATATGACATGTTAACAACAGCTACATATATTTTTCAAGAGATAAATCCTTTTTCTCTGAAGTATAAAATTATAGATGGCTTTGATTTATTTTTATACTTCATGTTATTTCAAACGTTCTACCATGTCAGTGTGTGACAATCATGAGTCGGAAAATAGAAATAACCAAATGACTCATCTTTTACATGATTGCTTTGTGCATGGAGTGCTGCCACCGGTTGGGTAAAACCTCTGCCTGCCTTCCCTCCTCAGCCTGTCCTTCCAGCAAACACGGACATAAATGGAGAACATGTTTTGGTTTAGGCACACAAAGTTGTTGCAGCTCATAGGAGAAATCTGAGCATTACAGGGAAATGAAATGTGAAAACGGCCATGTGTTTTATAATCAAGCTTGTTTCCCACCTCAAAAAGAACTACCTCTCTGCTCTGCTCGCTAAAACATGTCCCGCCCAGAACAAAAGGCACTTGGGACAGTGGCTTGGGACACTGGTAGGGGAATCAAGGAACCACTTTCGGCACGCCACCCACCCCAGCTGGCAGCCACCCGGGCAGGAGCTCCCCCTAACCGCGGTAAGTGGGGGGTTGGTGGAGGTGCAGAGAAGAAGCTCCCCAGTGTCACAGAGCACCTCACCCAGGAATCAGCCCTCCGGCATCCCCGAGAGCCCTTGCAGTCCTGGCTTGTGGGCCTACGCGGAAAGCACAGCCTCGGGGCCACCGGGACAGCAAGTCTCGCAGCTGCGCTGATGTGTTCGGTGCAGCAACACTGTGGGCTCTCGTTTTCAGATGTCTGAGGACCAGTCTGCTCCGTCTCCTCTCTCAGCCAGCGATCACCAAGATGACACGAAATGCATATTCCGGGAAAGACTTAGCAACACCTGCAGTCTTCACAATGCCTTATTAGGCACATAAGCATCTTCCTCCATCACCATCACTGAGAATTGGGAGCATTCAAGCAGAGTTTAAATTGAGGATGAGCCCTCGGCTCACTGCGGGAAGCGGCTCTGGCAGTGAGGCCTGCGGGCCCGTTCCGCGATAGAGCCAGCGTGGAAGGGCGTCCTCCCGAGCCTGATGGAGCCCGTCCACTGAGCTAACTGTCCCAGCTCACTCATCACCCACCACTGCTTGGCTGGCCCTTCTGTCCCCAGCAGCTTGTTCATTTAAATAAACTTTAATGGGCCTAGCACTCCCCAACTGCTGAGAAGGCGACCATCACCCGGAGACCAAAGCCAGCAGGGCCACAGGGCCAACTTGTCAGCCCGAGTGGACACAGTCCTCAGGTGCCAAGAGCCCTCAAAAGGCCAGAGCATTAAACAGCCATAACACGGCTGAGGACGTACGGGAGGAACAAGCTGCGAATCTGTGTCCTTGGTAGGCAACACGGTAGCATTTTGGGTCACTCAAGCTCAAGCAGCACTGCTCCTTTCTTTTCCTTTTCTTTCCCCAGCATCGGGGACTTGGGGAATGCTGAGCTATTCCCCAGCTTCTTATACATCTGGGGACAGTCTTGCTAAGTCACCCACACTAAACTGAAGTTTGCAGTTCTCCTGTCTCGGCCTCCCAAGTAGCCCAGATTACAGGTGTGCGCCACCTGTGGCGTCTTTGATTGTCAGACTGTGGAATCTTTAACTCCACTGCTTGCTTCTGAGGCTGAAGTCTGAGTGTAGTTGGTTTCAGAATCCACGTCTTACACTTCCGCCTCCCGTGCCTTCCAGCCCGTCTCTCGCTAGTCCTGTGTTTCGTAGTCACTTTTTCCTTTTAGTTCTTGGCTCCTCCGGCCCTGTGCTCTCCGGAATCCTGATCGTGTCTCACACTCTTAACTACAGGGATGACGTACAGGAAGCCGGGGATCAAGAACACCCCACACCAGTGTCATCCGTTCTCGGGGAGCAGAATCGCAGTGGGCTTTCGCACTGCCTCAGAGTTGAGAGCAAAGGGCCAAGGCTGGAAAGAGCCAAAGGCACAGAAGCAAAGGTATCCACTAGGGGCTGGAGCGGCAAGTCGATGTCACGTCCTAGGACCTCTGGCTGTGACTATACTGGAGTCAAGGCTTTTAAAGACGTCATTAAGACAAAACAAGGTTATTATTTTAAGCATCGTGACAGGTGACCTCCAGCAAGAGAATGTCTGGGTTCAAGACGGGGCAGACACAGTGAGAAGACAACACCTACAAGCCCAGGCGTGGGTCCTCAGGGAAGCCCAGACTGCCGACCCTGTCTCCAGCATCTGAACTCTGGGTGCTGCATCTGAGCCACCCAGCCTTTGCTGCGGCAACCCTAGGAAAGGAGAACTCCCGAGCATATCTCCACATCTACAAGTGGGAATTCAAGGGTGGCGGGCTCTGGGGGATGGAGCTCCTTCTGAGAGATCACAGGGGAGGCAGCCATGTCCCCAGCACTGGCACCAGTCAGAGGGCTGCAGGGTATCTGCTGTGAGAGGTGGAGAGGAGACCACAGCGTCACTTCCCAGTGCTCCCTTCCCTAGCTGAGCCAGAAGCACAAGGTCTAGAGTGAGAACGCCGGACTGAGAAAGGCCCCTGGTACCTCGGTGTCTGCAGCGACCACGTGGTGTGCAGCTGTGCTTCAGGGGCACGCATCCTGCTCACTGGAAGCTCCTACCCGGCGAGGACACACAAGACCCTGACAGGAAAGAGCTCAGGCCCCTCTAGGAATGTGCGCCAGGGACAGGGGTCTCCTGGAGCCCTGTGCTCTCTGCTCGGACAGCTCTGCAGGGCACTGCTGGCCAGGGGCTGGGCCCAGCAGAGAACTAGGTCCCATCGCTCACTCAGATGGGTTTTCTCCACCCTTTGCACGCCAGTCCTGGAAGAGCTCAGGGAGGCCAAGAGGGCAATGGAGCAGTGGCTGACTCCAGTACGTCTCCAGCGGAGGCCGCGCTGCACAGGCGGCATGAGTCCGACACAGCTTAAAGGCCCAAGGCCCGAGCTGCTGCAGACATGGTGACCAGCAGGGTGCAGCGCGTGCAAAAGTACAGAACATACTCAGGGCTTGACGAAAACACTCAGAGCAAATGGCCGTCTAGAAAGGTGGGGATTTTCTGGGCGCAATCTCCCTATCATCTCTGCAGTGTGACAAGCCGAATGGGTAAACGAGATCCAGAATGTACAACAGATCTTGTGAAATGGGATGAAACTGATCAAGAGGAAAGAGAAGCGATGCGGGAAGGAGAAAGGAAGAGAAAAGGGAGGAAAATATACCTAAGATAGCAAAGACACAGCTAGCTTCTGCAGCTCACTGAAGAGAACCGCTTGCGCTAACACCGCCTGGACGCTTTTCGTGCCCATGTCTTACGCTCTCGGTGACTACTAGGACGACAGGAGTCTACAGTGCCTTACCCATTGCTCGCTGGCAGCCTGCTGTGAAGGTCTGGCCGAGGAGGACTGACTGGGGCAGGGCAGAGGCGGAGCCACGCCGGCCGGCTGCCAGCAAACACGGAGCGTGAACTCTGTGTTTCTGCTGGGGTCCTGAGGTGGAGCAATGCTAGCTATGGCTGGTCACAAAGCTCAGAGCCCTGGTTTTCAGTGTCTGCGAGAACAGGGATGGAAAGGGTCTGCAGTCCTTCGCACGCATTTGTGTGTGCAGAGTAAAATTACTTGTCTACCTTAAAATTGTTATTCGGTGCACAGGGATTATGCATAATTAGATATTGCTCCTATCATCGGAATGTTTGTTTTAAATCTAACTTCTTGGTCACATGCCACCTTGGAACCACAGTTACAGCTGCTGGCACAGAGGCACTACAAATGGTTCTCTTCCCCCAAAAGTTCATCACACGGCAAGACCCATGCACGGCCATGTTTACAGCAGCACATGCTGTAATAATAGGTAGATGTCGGACGCAGCCTCGTAGTGCTAATGGGTCAGTGGATGCATCTCAGAGGTGCAGTGCTTGGTGAACTGAGGCAGACACTCAGGCTGGGACACGGCAAGGCTTCTTTTATGTGAGAAACTCAAAACAGAAATAAAGAGCTAAGTAAAAAGTAGGAAGCAGGGAGACAGATCTTCTGCACGGGGCAAGAAGACCAGCCCAGAGTGGAGGGAAAGGCGCGGGTGGGTGGGGCTCACCGCGCCTCACACCACAAGGGCAGTGAGCTCAGCCCCTCAGCAAGGGTGCGTGGCAGGCTGTGACTTAGGGGGCAAGAACCCACGCGCCGTCTCCGGAGCCCTCATCAACCCGGGAGGTAGGTCTCTGCTCTCGTCTGCATCTCGGCAACACCCAGCTTGGGCCAGCTAATGAGCGTGTTATTAAACATAGTGGAATTCTGCAAGCCACAACTATCAGGGCTGGAAATTGCCCAGTGGACGTAGTTACACCACGGAAATTGGCCGATGTTAGGAATCGGGGTTTGCAGCAGCCCAGCCCCACATACAGCCTGAGGAAATGGGGCCCAGGGGTTAAGACACAGTGCACAGGCCCAGGCCTGGTCCTCCACCCTCACTGGTCTGCGGGTCCCACAGCAGGCTCCCCAGGTTGGGGAGCGGCTGTTGCCAGCAAAGCTGCCTGCTGGGCCGCAGCCTCATGCAGTCTTCATTTCCAAGCGGCTGCTCTGGATACCGCTCCACACTCTCCTCCTAGATCTCCTGGGGGACCCATGTCCAGCAGCTGGTGCAGCAGAACAGGGGCATGACAGCCTCCTGCACCCTGCCCTTCTCCAAGCTTCGTCTGCTCTCCGGGCAGCAGATAATTACATGAGACCCTGGTCCCATGCACAGAGAACGCCATCTTAAAAGCCTCTGCTTGGCTTTGAGAGGGGAGTTCAAGACCTGCATTTTGCAAAAACAGGAAGGAGGCCACTCTGAAACGTAAACCTGCGGAGAGGCCTGCAGAGACCATGGCATTCTTGATATGTAAGGGCAAAGTGAGTAATTCTCCTTGTCTTATGAAACTCACCTTGGGTTTTCACTTTCTACATTAAGGCACTGGGGGGGGGGTATTTTAGGCTCTACAGGCTCTGCCCACCTTATAGATACAGGCAGGGACAGAGCCCTGCTGGTCTCGCCACCTGGTGCACTTGTGAGCAGGCCTCACACCAGACCGGTCCATAATTCTAAAGAACTGCGATACATGGAGGCCCCAGGCCTCTGGATTGAAACAGACTGACTTGGTTCTTAATGGAAGAGTTAGCAAACAGCCCGATGGGATGTGCATAGCCAAGCATCCCCCGCAGCATCCCCAGATGTGCCCCCCACACACACACACCCCAGCTCCGACACACCCCAGTCCTAACTGCAAATTATGCTCTGCCTCCACCTCTTGCAGACGGATTCTGGCCAAGGCCATCCCCATATATTGTTACAAGCTAGACCTTCACATAAAGAAGGACTATTGATCTAGTGGTTTCCAATTAGAGTTACAGAAAATGAGATCTGTCCCACATTAGTATGTTCAATACTGGAAAGAAATCTATCATTTTACAGTGGATTACTGGGAAATTAAATTTGGAGTGAGTGGGTGGGATGAACAAAAATGAAGACAAATGGCAGGAGAGCCCCTCAGGAAGTGTGTGGTCCTGGGCCTTAGGTCAGTGCAGCAGGGACTGCTGGGAGGGACAGACTGAGGAAAGGCCAGACCCGGCCAGGCTGAGGCCCTGGAGCCCAGTCCTCTGACCAAGAGCTTGAGCTGTCTTCCACCAATGGCCCTTTGTCTAGATTGCCTGTGAGGGAGGGCTCCTGCTTTCCATATGGTTTTACTATCTGGGTTCATCTTGCACAGACAACTGCAAGTCAGGGGTCCTGCCTGCAATCCTCTGGCTTTCTGGATAGCTTCAGGGACAAAGCAGGATGAAATACTGGCACAGTAACTAAACCTGTGATAGGATCTTTAGCTGCCCATCACAGAGGTGCCAGGGCCTTGTCTCCAAGCCTCTCAGGGAGGTCCCTGTCATGAATCAGCAACCGTCGAGCACTGAGGCAGAAAAGAAAGCCCACCAGATCCCAAGGAAATGTGGGACAATCCCCAGAGGGGTGGGGCGTGCTCTCATCATCTTTGGGTTCCCTTTCCATGGTTTATTTTCCTTGCACACAGAACACCACGTGCTATGCTGACCTGTGCCAGGTTCATCTACAATGAGTAGCACGCAGCAGGCTGCCATGGGCGTAGGGTGCCTGTCATTCCCCTCCTGAACTCTTAAGACAACAGGAGCCCCACTCCCAGGGGCGGACAGCCGGCCAGTGAAGGATGCAGGCTCCCTGTAAACAACCTCAGAGAAGTAAACAAACAACACGGTCTCCTCAGAAACACACCTCACATCTCCCTCAGGCTCGCCTACTCCCGCTTGTGCAGACATCTTACCTCTTTCTCCCTTGTGCCCCCGATACCACGTCCCCCTCCAAGGCCCGGGCCACACACGGCTTCTTACTCATGCTCCTACTCCTCCTTCTCGGCCTCCTCAGCATCGACCTCTGTGGGAACCCTTGTCAGCCCTCATGGCAGCGCACTGGGAGGAAGAAAGCTGACACGATGGCAGGTCACAGAGATACACTGGCTAAGTGGTAATTCTCCTGCATCTTTAAAGAAGCCAAGGCAAGCACGAGTCTAACACACAGAGGTTTTTCCTGTAAGCTGTCAGGTCAGCGGCCGCACTCAGCCGTGGGGTCTGAAATGCGTGTGCTCTGACGCAACCGAAGACACTCACAGTGCACCTTGGGGGCTCTAAGCACTCGTACCCTGTGTGCACTCTGCTCACTCCAGCAGCGTGCAGGAAGAGAGAGGGGGGTTGCCACAGAGGTCACCACCCAGACCTCGGCCTCTCCACGTTCTGCGTCGCCTGCTATCCCCACACCCCCTTCGCTGCCTTGCACACAATAAAAGCTTTGTGGTTTTCCAGGGCACTGAATTAAATTACCCTTGAAAGACAAGATTATACTGGAAAGTATGTGGATTCAGAGTCAAAAATTCCTGGACTCGAATGCTATTTGATCAGATGTTAGCTGTCTACAGCCCCAATAAATAAATCTCTTGTAGCCAGAGTTAAAAATTAACACAAGAACATGGAGCTCAGCTACCTATGGAGGCTGCTAATGGCCAAGGAAGCTTGTTGCAGAGTGACAGGATTTCTGTGTAAAGCACACACATCAGGTGCCATCTTCCTTAGATGGCAGCTGCGCCCTCCCTTACGCCACCCCCTGACAGTGTCACCCCGAAACCCCTGGGCCTAGCAGACTATGATTCAACCACACAGAGAAGTTGGGAATTTTGAATGTGACTGTCTTCCTTGCTCTGTCTATGCATTATTCAGTCAAAAAGTCTTAGCGAGTTCTATGTTTTTATCTGTGTATTTGCGCAAATCCACCGATTTTTCCCTATGTCTCAGGCATAACAAGGCATGTCTATTTTGGAACACCAGGCTTGCGTTCCTTCGGATATGACATGCTGGAGCCGAGGAGACAGAAAGCTCTTTGTTGCAGAACAAACCTGAGCACTGGGGAGTTCACTGTGGAAGCAGACAGCGGTATAGTTGCTAAAATGTCCAAAGGTCCCATATGCAGTCACATTGGTCCTGGACCCAGACAACAGCATTCGGTCCGGGCTGCTTCAGCAAGCAGAGCAGAGGCGCGAGCACAGCCCTGTGCGTAAGCGGGAGGCCGACACAGGCCCCGGGCCTTCTCGCACAGCCAGAGTTGCTGTGCAGGAGACGGCGCACGTGCACAGCGTTCACACGCATCCTGCCCCACGCCACGCTAGCCAGACCACGGTGCCCAGGAGCACGCTTGCTGCGTGGCTGGCATGCTGGCAGCACAGACGCTCCTGCTTCACCCAGGATCACAGGCCAGGGAGTGAAGTTGGGTGGGGACCAGCCTGTCCCTGCAGTCCCTGCTCTCATCAGGTAGGACTTGCACGGGGAGGAACCAGCCAGGGCGCCCGGAGTCAGGAGCTCTGCAGATCCGGGGTTCTGCGGAGGGAACACAGCTTCGAGCCATCGTTCCTTGAGAGGCCGTCACAGCTAAGAGCAGCTGCCGCCGAGGAGGAGAGGCGGGCAAGTGCTGCTCTCCTGCAGGCAGGTATGTTGAGTCGCTGGTCCCCGGAAGTCCCAGCTTCTATGTAATCTTTACTTTCCTGATATCCACATAGTTCCTGCCTCTCAGTAACGATGACAAGAGGGCAATAGGTTATCCTCAGATATCTTGTGAGGCTCATGTGCAAAATTCAAGCTCTTTTAGGTGCTTGGCTGAATCTATCCAAAACCTTGAGCGTGGGCTTCAGGGCTCATACTCTGCTCCCCGCCCCCCAGGCAAAGCCCACGCAGCTCCAGGCCACTCATCTCTGAGAAACGAATATGGCAGAGGGGACAAAGAGCCAGCAAGAAGTGCGAGCTGAGAAACAGCCACCATTCATGCTGGTGATAGAGTGATTCTCCCGTTGCTAAATTGCATTTTACCTAGAAATATGTCCAAAGAGGCAGAAAGGGCAATGACAGCTCGGTGGTGCCCATAGGGGTGAAGTCGAGAGTCACCAGGTGGTGACAGGGAGCAGGGAGCCTTGCCCACCCACTCACTGGAGGGGCGGTGGTGCTGTAGCCAGGCGGAGACAGGACACCCTGGCTGCTTCTCTCCTCTCCTGGCTGAGACTCACTGGGATGTCAGGGTTGGGACAACACCTGGCTTTGGAGGGAGAGTTTTGTGTGCATGAAACCCTGTAACTCCATGACTCAGAGAGCTGAAGCCTCTGCCCTTCCTGAGTTGCTGAGCCCTCCGCTCATGGTCTCGGCCACAGGCCAGGCCAGGCCAGCCAGCAGGGCTCAGAGGCATGCGAGGCTGGAGGTCCTCAGAAGATCAGGAGCCTCCGCCCTGGGTGCTCCTGCACGCCCCTGTAGGCCCTGGGTGCTGCGGGCCCAACTCAGCCGTGGCCAGTAAAGGCGGCCAGTCGCACCGCATGAGAGCAAGAGGAATTTCTACCCCGCGCATCTCCTGAGCCGAGCTGAGCAGAGCCCTGGCTCCTCTGCACGTTGCTAGGAAAGCGGCCTCCTCGGAGGTCTGACCTCAGCCCAGGTCTCCAGCGCAGGGCAGGAGTCTCCTGTGCTCTCAGCCCCCAGCATCTCAACCAGGCACCTGGGCTCTGTACAGCCGTGCGTGCTCCCTGCTGGGGCTGGCAAAGGGACGGAGGCTGCTCCAATGGGAAGCTCTGATGCCCACAGTGCTTACACCGTGCGGCCCAGGGGGCCAGTGCCCACCCTACTACTGCCAGGGCATGGACTGGCAGCTTCAGCTCTGTCTGCTGTCACCCGTGTGTCCACAGCCACCCTGGCTGCCCTGCCCCACGTGACGCAGGAGGGGTTCGCCACACGTGTGGAGCCTTAGTGCAGACACGCGCAGCCCAACAGGAATCGCCCATGCTTCTGTGAGCTCAGGTGGGAACCGTCCTGCTGGGCAGGGCAACGAGAGCAGGAGTTCAGTCAGCACCAAGATCCACAGAGCCGGGAGGCAAACACAGCCCAGAGCAAAAGTGACTGGGTGCGAGGCTTTGTCCCCAGAATCTCTCCAGAGCTCCAGAGCATCCTCCCCCTCTCCTTTCCCTGAGGTCCCCACAAGGCCTGGGCTCTCAGGGTGCTACCTGTCACTGTGGACTGCAGAAGGGTGGGCGTCCTCGGGGTTCAGCATAACAGCACCCTGGAGTCAGGACCGCCACCACCCCACCTGGTGCAGGCACCACCAAGCGCCTGCTGAGGACATGCCAGCAGCCACTATGCCACATGTGAGGCCACTTCTCGGGTCATTGTGGCTCTGAGGTAGCTTTGGAGACAGGCTTTCCGTAGCTCAGAATGGAGCCCTGCAGATGCAGCTCAAGTAGTCATCTTTGCTCAAGGCCCTTCTGGAGTGGCAATTGGAAAATCAGGAGTTACAAATCCTGAGATGTACAACAGCAATGGGTCACTGCAATAACAAGGGACTCAAACAGCCTCACCTGTGAGCCAGCCAAATGCTACGAGTACGTGGGCCACAGGGAAGCGTTCCCTCTTAAGTTTCCCAAGTGAAATACCGTCTCCAGGAAACTGCAGTAGTCCAGAACTGAACTGCGAACTATGCCTAAGTTCATAGCAAGGCTAATGTGAAGCTTAAATGAATGGTACAAGTGTTCATATTTAAAATTTTCGGTCAATTATAATAAAATATGCTTAAATGCCACTTTTTTGGTTTTTATTGAGATAGTCTTGTTTTATAGTTCAGGATGGCCTTGAACTCATAATGTAACCTAGGCTAGTCTTGTGGTAATCTTCCTGCCTCAGCCTCCCAGATGCTGGGATTATTGGCATCCACCACCACAGCTGGCCTCAACAGAACATATTTTATTTATTTTTTCTTATTATTTTTATTTTATAACCCCTTTGGCCAAGCTGGAGGGTTGTTTGTGTGTTTGCTTGTGGAACCAGGGATTGAACTCAGGCTCTTACGCTTGCCAGGCAAGTGCTTATTATCTTATTCTGCGGAGCTATCTTCCCAGCCCCATTATTTTTCTTTTAAAAAGAATTTTTAAAACTAAAAACAATACATAATTTCAAAGCAAGATGATAAGAAATTAATAGTGATACATATATCATATATAAAAGAAATATATGATATATTATATATATATATACATATATATATATATATAAAGAAATACGTATTTCTTTTTTTTATAGTCTCACTACGCAGTGTGGACTCGTAATGGTTCTCCTGTCTCAGCCTCCCCAGGGGCTAGGATTACAGGTGTGCACCACCACACCCAGTCCCGGGGCTGGCCTACTGTGTGTCCAGGGTTCCAGGGCTGGCACTGGCATTGAGTGAGGGTCCTTGTGCTTGCCAGGCAGGCACTTATGCCACCAGGCAATCTCCCCAGCCCCAGCAATGGTTATTATATCGCATATTGTTATGTTCAAGGTAGGTGTTCAGATTGCCAGATACAGACCGTAAGATTGATCCGACAATATAAACGCTAGCTGTCCCTTTCAATGAAATAATAGGAACTTGTGTCTTGTTTCCTCATCCCAGTTACTTTTTCCTTTCTGAGTAGTTTCTTTCCATATCTGTTGTGCTTTCTGAGCCTTATTTACTCTTTTAGTGTTTTCTTCTTTGTCTTAAAGAGACTAAAAAGTTTAAAACATTGCAGGTGATACAGAATTTCAAAACACAGTATGCCATGAATTCAACAATAGTTGTTATATTGCATATTGTTGTCTTCAGAGTAGCTGCTCCGATGATCAGATATAAGCATGCGAAATCTTTAGGGAGACCGTGTGATGCTTACACATGTGAGTCTAGTTTGTTTCAGGTAGACTAGAGTGTGGTCTCTAGTTGCATCCGTTTACCTGTAAAAGCCTTCAGTTTATCTTTCTTTATAACTCAGTAACACTCTCTTGTATAAAAACACCAATCGCTTTTACCTATTCCTGGCCAATCCTTGACGGGCGTTTGGGTCGTTTCCAAGATTTGGCGACTACAAATAGCGCTGCTGTAAACGTGAGTGCACATATGTCGCTGTGGCACAATGTCTTGATTTCTTCTGGAAAAATACGCAGGAGGGGAACAGGTGGGTCGAATGGGACTCTGACCCTAGTTTTCTGAGGAATCTCCACACCAATTTCCACAGCCGTGGCCCCAGTCTACCTCTCCCACCACCAGGGCAGAAAGGTTCCTTTTTCCTACAACGCCTCCAGCATGTGTGACTGGTTGGTTTTTAGATGACAACCGCCCTTTCTAGGGTGAGGACCACGTTCTATACTAAGCAGGTTTTAATGTTCAACGAGTAAGAAAGCCTTGCTGGCATCAGTGCGCTGTGTCCACTGAGGGGAAAGCCGAGGGGCAGAAAGGCCTCCAAACTCGTGGAATGGAGCCGGCACCAAGAGCCACCGCGTGGGGCGGGGTCCGTGCACTTCACATGCACGTGGTCCCGCGGAGAACGAAGCCCCAGCTGAGGAGCGCCTCCTGCCCCCACCCCGCGTCTGAGGCAGCCTTCTCGGGTGAGCGTGCCGGACTTCCGGCCTTAGCTGCCCTGCCCACCTTGTTTACCGCTGACGACTGATCAGCGGCCTCTCTCTGAACTGCTTTCGTAATCTGCGGTCCGGCTGCAATTAGGTCACCTACCGAGGTTGTTACGAAGCATCGCACACCTTAAAACTTTCAGGCAGCTTTTGTTTTCTGGAGTTGCTGTTTTCTGCACAATTGCTTACAGAACTTAAGGGTATTCTCTGAGATCTACAGGGCTGAAGAGCTTTGTCCAGCAAGGGCTAGGTGACATCGAGGGCTGGGAGCCACGCACCGCAGCCCGCACCTGCTGCCCCTGCTCCCACGCTGACAGATGATCCCGGTTCCAGCGGCAAATCACCTACCCCTGCCCGCCCAAGAATGGCAGGGGCCCCGGGACCCTTCCGGCAGGGCCTGAGCTCCTGGGCCAGTGAGGACCCACCACTCATCTCTGAGACACTCATTCCTACACAGATGCAGACCAGTCGACCCCTGCCCTGCTCCCCGGTGGAAAGTTGCAAGAGCGTCCATGGCTTCACCTCCGCGGCCAGCCCCAAACTGTAAAAGCAGAGCCACAGAAATAACGTATTAGGGCTCGATGAGGAATCAGGGGCTACCCCGTGTTCTCGTGCGCCGCTGGGGACAGGTGTCTGTCAGCACGACTGCGCAAATGTGTATTTTATGTTTATGAATGTTTAAAAATAAGTACGTAGACATGCGTATATATCAGTACAGATCAGAAGAAGAAAGCCCACTGAAGCCAGAGCCCAGCCCGTCCACTGTAGAAGTCGCCAAAGGCAAGACCGTCACGTGACGGGCAGGCAAGGGAAGCTCAGCGCACCGCGGCCGACTGCTTGCGCCTTCTGCTTTGCACTTCAGGAGGGCGGGGATTTCGAGTTCTCACTCACCCCATCCTCTGCCCACTGTGCCCCAACCTGAGAGGAAGGAACCCCAATAAAATATAAAATAGCATTTCTGGCTAACGGCTAAAAGGCAGAGTAAAAGTTAAAAGGACAGAGGCTGGGAAGATAGCCCAGTGGCCTAAGTGCCTGCCTGGCAAGTGCAAGGTCTGAGTACAATTCCCGGTGCCAAAATTAAAAAATCTGTTTTACTCAAAATACCGTTTTATTTTCTATTTCACTCAAAATATTATTTTATTCACTCTCAAAAATCAGAAGCTAAATAAACTTATTGAGTCCAACAGCCAGTCTTCAAAACTCTCCCCCACATTAGCTTCACCTCCGTCCTGTCAGGTTGAAGACCCCCACCACAGCACCCTTATTGACAGGCCAACACGGGGCTTCTCTGTCTCCAAGGGCGGCCGCAGCCGAGGGCTGATTGGTCCTGCTCCGATCTTTGATTTGTCTTCTGGGTTTCTGGCCCTCCTGTGTAACCCAGGGGGCCAGCCCAGATCCAAGGAAGCCCACAGGGGGGCCTGACTGTGGAGGCGGGAGATGCAGCTCAGCGCTCCTAGCTGCGCCAGAGGAGCACGGCCCAGCAGAGGAACAGCCTCTTCAGTATGCAATTTTGCAGGCCAGAGTTCACCAGAAGGGCCAGAAAGACAAGGATCCACTTCCTGGGGAGCAAGGTGTGGGCAGGGAACAATGCGTGTGCTCCCGGTTGGGAGAAGAGCGGCCAAGCGTGGGTCCAGGGGAAGGACTCGGGCGCCAGGGAGAGGGGCTGTACCAGGAGGCTAGCCCATGCCTCCCTGGCCCAGCCACAAGGAGCCTGCAGCAGCCAGCGCCTAGGCCTCTCTCTCCGTCAGTCTTTGTCTCTCTGTCACACACACACACACACACACACACACACACACACACACACTCCAGCCATCATTGGAATGCAGGTCACAGCAGAAGCTATTGTTCTGCGCTCCATTCATGCAGCAGCAGCAGATGGCCCAGGCAGGGGGACAGCTCCCAGGGGAGCTCCAGGGCTCTGGCATGAGCTCTGGTGCAGCCCACCTCCCACCACGATCCCCCTGTGTCCACCTCCCTCTGGCCCCATGCACCACCATTCTCTGGTGAGGGTCAGGTCCTGACAAAAAGAGCATTCGGGCAGGGTCCTGAACCCCTGCCCTGGTCAGAGCGAGGGCCTTCCCCAGCTTCTCGTCCAAACACATTCTTTTTCCCACACAAGACAAAGAAGCAAGCTGGTGAAATGGTGGTTCAAAGGTCTGGAACATTCAAAGAAAGAAAAATTAGATCGAGTCTCAAGACAGCAGCAATACTTCCTTTAACTTTTTTCTTTTGTTAGTTTTGTGTTTCCTTAGGAGTCGGTATAAGATAAGAAAATCCTCCTAGTTTTCTCACTAATTTTCCATTTTTCTCAGTAAGATAAAAGCAGACCGCTATATTTCCAGAGTTTTCTCTCACCTAGAAGAGCTGTATGTGAAGAATGTGGCCATGACATAAACTCTTTCAACCTTAAACCCAAAGGTCATTCCTCCCTCATTAGATTCGACCTTCTTTGTTGTTTTCCTTCCTGACACAGGGCAGATTAATCCCAGCCTTTGCCACCCTGACTGTCAGTCCTCAGTCACTTAGGCTTTCCCACCTTGCGCCACAGTCTGAGCCCACCTCAGGCGGTCCGTGAGCGATTCCAGAAGCATCTCGTGCTACGGGAGTAAGTTTCTTGTGAGGAGAGGTAATCCCACGAGTCTCAGAGCGGAACACCAAACAGAAGGGAAAGGGAAACGGAGTCAGCTGCACATATCTGTGGTTTTTATTTTAGTTCAGGCATCCTTAAGAATACATTCTTTGTAAGTTAAAGGATGTAAAAACTGTTTCCACTTCCTAGGAAGGTCCCCGACTACCTAAAGTTTCCTTATTGACCAACAGTGGTGCTGCACGCATGCTTTCTTCTGCTCCTCGGCTGTAACTTGAGGCACTGTGGCTCCCGCATGGCACCCTTTGAAGGTTCGAATCATGCTTAGTGTTCAAGTTTAAAAATGATCTCAGACGACTTTCCTTTGTCCACCATTTCGGTGCTGTGGTAAGAGCCTTTGCTTTTGCTTGAATCTATGTCTACCCGCAGCAAGAGCGTGTGAACTAAGTCCACACCGTCGTCACAGGAATGAGCTTTGGTCACTCTGTGGATAGCCGGGCCCCTCGAAAGCAGAGGATGCTGTACCCCAGAGCCTGAGAACAGTATCTGTGAATAAATCGGGGGCAACTGGCGCTTAGCAACAAGGCCAGCCCTGCGCTGGTCCTTCGTATTGAGAAGCAGAGAGGCAGAGCCACAGCGGGCCAAGCTCTGCAAGAGGCCACCTATTGGCAGCCTGGCCTTGCTGTACGCAGGCAGTGCTGGGCAGGCGAGCACCTGGGCAGGTGAACAGGTGAGTCTGTGGGCAGCCTGGCCTCGCAGTATGTAGGCAGAGCTGGGCAGGAGAGACCTAAGCCCAGCAGACACCCAGACTTGGGAGTCAGCAAGCGCAGAAGCTGAGCTGCTGCTGCCCACCCTCCTGGCGAGTGGCTCCTGATCGTGCAACCCAAGTCAGAACGGGACACTACTCGGGGTCAGGTGAGGAGCTGAGGATGCCTCTCTGCCAGCAGACTGTGGGGGTGAGGGACCCCTGGGCACAGCCCTAGAAGAAAGACAGAGGTGTTGTGCAGGGCAGGGAACCGGGGTCCGCAGGCCAGGGAGCTTACGCTCAGAGGTCTGAGCTGCTCCACTGTTGCCCCAGAAACACAAGACTCCTCCAGGAGACCGCACAGACTTGCAGGTAAGGAGCATTTCACTCCTTATGGCTTGAAGGAGCAAGCACTGCCAAGTTCAAGAACACCATTGTCCTCCAGAGACACAGGCCACAGAGAGGGGCAAATTGGGTCTCCTCGGCCACAGCACACACGGCGCCTCCTTGGTCCATGATCTCTCCCCAGCTCCACCCATGACTCTCTGCAGCCATGGGGGCTCAGCGCGTGGGGTCCCAGATGAACAGCAGCCTTATGCACCAGGCCAGCCGGAGGTAACCGTCACCTGCAGGAACGGAGCTTCAGGGTGCAGACAGCAGGTTTCATGGGCAGCGGAAGCATGCAAGTGTCTTTGGCGCCCTGGCTCACAAGGAGCAGGTTAGGGGTCTCCAGAGGGGCCTGTGCTCACCAAATAGACTCTAAATTCAAGTTTGCAGAGAGGAGCAAAGGCAAGAAAAAACTAAAGTCTCTGTCAAACCTGCTCTGAGTGAGGGCAAAGCTTGGCTGCGGAGCCAAACACAGTGACTCATAATAGAGGTTTCTGGAAATTGCCAGAAGCTTTCGAGAATGCGTGCTGCATTCCCAGGCGACACGGTTCACGCCAAGCGCACGCGATGAGGGCGGCGGCTCACCAGGCATGCTACCGAGGAACCGCTTCCTCTGCTGCCACCCCACGACAGCATCTGCAGACGACGTCAGCGCTCCATCTCGGGGCTGCTGAGAACTGGTGGAAAGGTACACGAGAAGCGTCAGGGCCAGCGCCCCGTGTCAGGCACGGATGGCCTCCTCCACCAGCTGCTGCACGCCTGCTGACTCCATCCCCAGCCCTCTCCCCTCCACCCTGCTCCTCACGTGCTGATCCCACACGTGCCCTGCCTGCTGCCGGGACACACGGAGCCCTCTTGTCCCTACACAAGTCCCTCAGAGGCTTCAGGCCTGTGTCTTGGGTCTGCTCCTGTACTCTCTTCAGCCCTTGCCAGGAAGTCACTCTCCTCTTAAGACTTAAACAAATCCCAGGCACCTGTCACACTGCAGTGCACCTGGACCTTCACGCTGCGTGTGGAGCTCACCAGGAAGGGAGTTAGTTGCTTCGATTCTTGCATCCTCAGCATCAACTGCAAGGCTTGATGTGCAACAGGTTCTGAAAAATGTTCACTGAACAAAAATAAAGGCCCCAGTGACAAATCCAGATGCTCCCCCAGAATCCAGCACTCCTGCCTGTAAGCATCAGAAGAACGCACCAACTAAGCAAGTCCAGAAGAAGACAGCCACCTCCTCCCCGAACAGGAGGGAAAGACAGCCTTTCCTCCTCTGTGAAAGCAACTCAGAAGGCAGTGGGTTCAAACTGCAGAGCCTGAGAAGGAGCGAGGTGCTGTTCGGGCAGAACCCAGGACCTCGGAGCTTACACCGTTCTTCAGCGTGGAGTCGGAACCAGTAATCTTCAGCAGAAGAGGTCAAGGAAACCAGAATGCTCTTGCTCTTTCCTTGGGGCCAAGTACTTAGCTCTGCTAGGTAATGTCATTAAAAGTGCTAGTTTAAACCTGTTTTTTCAGGAGGCAAAAGTGCCTGCCTGGCAAGGGCAAGGTCCGGAATTTGAACCCCGGTCCCTTCCCCTCCAAAAATCCCCTTATTTTTTCTAGTTTTTCTCTGTACCACTAGCTACTATTGTGCAAATTCCTTATCACCCGTTTCATAGTTAAAAGAAAAGCTGAAATATGAGTTAACCTAACGGGGCCTAAAACGTGCACTTCCCTGCCTCCTCTTGAGCGTGTCCTGCTTGCTGGGCCAGGGCTCGGTGCTGCTCCTCCTTGCTTTTGGTCTGTACTGAGCTGTCTGGCATCATCAGCCTGAAGACCCCCAGTGGTGACTCACGCACGGGCACCTGGCGAGAGTGCGTTCCAGACTCAAATGTCACTCAGCGACTCAACGGGAACGTGCGCCGTGAGCCCCTCCTTCCTCAGGTGCCATGGGCCTATGCCACACCGGACCGCAGTCTCTCTGGCAACTCTGCTGCTGCTTTCAAGCCCTACATCCAGCCAGTCTAGAAATCCTCCTGCTCAAGATCTATCAGGAACCCTGGCCTCCCTCTGTCACCCGTAGGACCGCCATCACACCATGCCTGGATTCCCGATGTCGCCTTCTAAATCGTCCTCCCAACCTGAATCTCACCCCCAGCTGTCCCTTTATAAGCATGGAGGCTGATCTCTCAGGACTTAGATTACACCCCTCTCTGTGAAAGTCCCCAGGTGACTTCGCCACCGAGCCTGAGCACCTGGCCCGGCTCCATTTCCTAGGAGCTCCAGTGGTGGCGACCTCTCGAAACCCCAACCGGCTCATATTTGAATTAAGAAGTGCAAAATTGGGCTGCAGAGATATCTCGGCAGTCTAAGCACTTGTCTGGCAGGCGCAGGGACCTGAGGTCAATCCCCAGTACCGTGTGCTGCGCCGGCCCAGAAACTGGGCATGGTGGTGCACGCCTGTAATCCCAGCACTGGGGAGGCTGAGACCGGAGGACCACTATGTATCTGAGCTGCATAGCAAGACCCTGTGCCAAAGAAATAAATAAAGTACAAAGATTTTAAAAATATATTAGAAAAAGGAAGTACAAAATCAGCACTCTGCTATCTTCAAGTTTTTCAGAGTATTACGGTTTAGTGGCAATTTGTAAACTGCTTTCACAACCATTTGATTCATATTTATGTCCTGGTCATTAATTTAAAAATTTAACAGTCTATACATGTAAAGGTATTTAGACCAATTCCTTCTCCTGCTTGACCCTCAGGTCTTTCCAGAAATGGCCTCTGGCAGTTTGGGTCCCAGGAGAATGGGTATAAACAGTATGATGGGAACCTCCCCCATGGGCTTTTCCTTATGGTCTTCCCCCAAAGTCTGGCTAGAATAGTACAGCATGAAGAGCGAGATATCAACATAACTGAGATTCCTTGCAACTTTTACAACTCACTATGGTGCAGATTTTTTTTTAAAAACCCACCCAACTGTCTCACATGTTTAGAAAGTGATGGTCCACGGGTTCCACACTCACCTGTGGGTACCGCCACAGCCTGACGTGCCACCAGGAGGTGGGCAGGCTGGAGACAGCTCCCCAGAGTGTGACCTGCAGGGGCGCAGCCTCGTCCCCAGTGCCTCCCTCCCTGAGAGTAAGTGCCTTCTGCCAGGGCACCACATGGGACAGGCTGGATGTGGACTGAGCCCATGGGCACCACGAGCCAAAGTGTGCCCCCTGCTTTGGAGTTTTAGACACCTGGCATTTTGTCCCAGCAATGGGCAAGTAACTATACAGCTTGTGGAAAACAGTCATCATTTTCACAGTTAAGATTTTCTCTTAGGACCCTTGCTGCTTTCCTTGTGATGTTTCTGTCCTAAGCTCTTCTGAGATCCATCCCCCCATTACGGGGAACCACATGACTGAACAACTTACAGTTTTCCCAAAATTAAGAATGTCCCTAAACAGGACAGGAAAAATGTGCTTATCATCCAGGAGAGAAAAGCTTTGCAAGACAATCCTGCGGCAAAGGTGCAGGACAGTTCAGCCACGCAGGGTGAGGAGATAGCAGCGAGCCTCCGGAAGCCCTAACACTGGAAGCACGCCTCTGCCTGCAGACTTAGAGTGGGGAGCAGAACAATGGATGCTGCCTCCAATCTTTAAGACACCAGCAGTTTGAACACGTGCAGCCTCTCTAAATCAGTCATCCCGATCAATTAACTTGTACTTTTCAAAAACAAAAGCCATGAGATATACTACATATGACTCACTTTCCCTAAATAGAAATTTACTTAGCTGTAAAACACGGCGATGTGCCCTAGGGTATGCTGCGAATTAAGCTGCGTAGCGTGCAAGGTGAGGACTGAGCGGATGGCAGCAGATCTGGGAGCATGTGCGAGAGAAATCCTCAGCACTGTCTGCCCCACAGCACAGCTTTCTAAACAGGGACATCTCCCGTGTGACTGACAGGCAGCTGGGGGAGCAGCCGACAGCCTGGGAGGCATGCAGGAGCGACTGTGAGTCTTACGTGGCCCGTGGACAGGACCCTGCCTGGCCCTCGGAGCCCCACAGTGTGGCCTTATACGCTATCCCCCCAAGGGAAAGCCTTGGTCTGCCTTCGACCCCAACCTGCTGTCCTTTGTCAAACACAGATGTAGTAACCCGTTACCAGAAATCACACCATTTGGGACATGGGAAAAACATTCTGATTTTAGCAAAATGACAGTAAAGGCAAGAAAAGTTTTGTGCTGAAATAAGTACTACATTTCAAAAGTGCTGGCAAATTAGTTCTCAACATCTGAATTCTACGACTTCTAGTTAAACGTCCCTTGTTTGCATGCAGGCATTTCCTCCCTGGAACAGATGTACCCATAAAGATGGCAGGAAAGTATGCGGAAACAAATCAACAAATACTTACGTGTGTTTGCGTTTGGAACCTGTCCTGCCTGCATGTGTGGGCGTCTGTGTGAGGAGAGCGGATCTCTAAAAGCAAAGCTGTAAACTTCATTCAGAGAATGAAAATAAAAATAGTAACTGTGTTGGCCTTCTGTCACTACAGTAAACATCTGAGGTGATTATGGAGAAAACTTGTGCATGGGCTGAGCGCAGGTGTTCTAGTCCATGGTGCGCTGGCCCTGTGGCAAGGCAGGGCACTGTGGCAGGAGAGCGCGGCCTGGCAGAGCTGCCCACTGTACAGCAAGACGCGGAGGACAAGAGGCTCGATCGACCGCTCCTGGGGGGTGTGTGCCCAGAGCCCAGACCTCCCCCAGACGGCACCTCATGTGGGCTCCACCTCTTCCAGTGACACCTGCTTGGGACCTGTGGGACTACCAGGTCTAAATTCTGTTACTACCTTCTTAGTTACAGTACATTTACTCAGCGTTTTCTCCGCTATATTTCAAACTCTTCAGTTATTCAAGGCATTTTTCATAGCCACAGCGTCCTGAGCTCCACACAGCTTCTACTAAAATTGGGACCACAGCCGGGTGGCCCTGATCTGAGAGATGATGCGTTCCTTTTACGCATCCAAGTGCTTCATCTCTTCCTGCCTCATGGCCTTCCTGCGGCCCGTGAGGAGCATGACAGCAGCGGTGCACTAATGCGCGGACGGGACAGGACAGCCCCACGCAGACTGTGCTCCATAGCTGCTCATGTTTTGACTTTGAATGTCAACGGAAATAGAAAACAATGCCGCCCCACCCGCAGTGCATGCTGAGACAGCAATTGAGACGGGGCGTGGTGGTGCACGCCTGTAATCCCAGCTCCGGGAGGCTGTAAACAGGTAGCTTACTGTGAGTCTGATCTAGTAATGAGACCCTGAACGCCCTGTAGACCCTTCCCTACTATATATATCAAGAATACCAGCTATAATTGCAGAAGATTGTCTTACGACAGCCACTCTTCTGGTCTCCAAAGGAGGCCACAGCAAGTGAGCGCACTGGTGTTAATGCCTTTCCACGTGGGTACAGCAAGCTGCACATCTCCACAAGGACTGACCTGGCTTGGGGTGGACAGGGCTGGTGATGGACTCCCGCCAGGGCCCACGCGGCCATGCTGGAGGCTTGGGAAGTCTCCACCACTGTCGCTGACCCAGATTCCCATGCACGAGACCACATGACAGTAGGGGCAAGTCAATAAATGCAGGCAGATATAAATTAAAAAGTGATAGAACGCTGAAAAAACTTAAATTTTACACAAGCAGGTTCCAAAAACATTTCAGATCTACAGATATGAGACTTACTTTGTTTGAGTCTAGCCAATAGTGCTTATCAATCAGATGAATAATTGGATGAAGAGATTCACCCTTCATTGAACACTTAAAATAGAACCAATTCATTTGGCAAGAATTTGGATAATTTCCTTGGCAATATTATTTCCAGTATTTCTGGTCTGCTACCTACCTGTGCTTAAAGCATAAACTTTACACAAAACTTAATGCTGACATCAATGTCTGTGGCAATTAACCAATGACTCAACTTGTTCAATTTTCCCTGATATTGAACTTTTCAGTTTCTTATGAATCAATGAAAGTTGGATGGAAAATGTGGCCAGCACGTCCCAGAGCAGCATAGCCTCTGCTCGCGCAGAAGACGCCCTTGCGTCACGTCCCTCAACTCCCACTCGCAAATGGTGGCTTCGCTAGAGACTTGACATCACCCTATGTAAAATCTTCTACTACATTTAAGTCTGTTCAGGGTTATTTCCAAATGTCCACTCCCCCCCACAAAAAAAAAAAAGCAAAAAAGGGAGGGGGACAGGGAGATAGACCAGCAGCATGCACATCTGCCTGGCAAGCGCAAGGTCCTGAGTTTAATCCCCTGTATCACGGGGGAAAAAAGTCCTGTGTGCTCCCAGCAGGAAACATTGCTCAGCAGAGTGGTTTACCAACCAACCTGGCTGACAGACACTAATTTCACTCAAGTGGAATTTGAAAAGAAGTACTGTATACTTTAGAAATGCATTAACAGAATCTGGAAAACACAACCAAAATGGATCAATAGCAAGATCAGTGCATTTGAGAAGAAACACTATTTCAGAGGCAGTTGGTTATTGATTGTGTTAGAAATGGAAGAATTTGAGGTTGGCGAGGCTTATTGACAAGGGACACAGCATGAACTAAGAGAAACTGATCATAATTATTTCATAACTTGGCTAAGCAAGAAATAAAACCTCTCAGCTCTCAGCTTGTCTCTCAGTGACTGCATTACTTCAGGAATACGTAACAGAAACACAATTCACAAGCACTCCAACGCCACATGTTGTCTTGCTAAAAACAGTAACCACACAACGGATCCTGAATTTAGTTGAAACGTGAAAACGTCCACAGAATAAGTAAACAGCAACGTTTCAACCATGCAATATTTAACCAAGGCATTGCTGATCGAGTACCCACATTTACCAAAAGATGTAGCACTTCTGAGTGTTGCTGAAAAGATTCAATGGTCATCCTGATAAAGGGTGTCGCTGGCCTTCCGCACTATGTTCCCCACCTCCACGAGGATGTTTACGAGCCCCAGAAGGAGGTGTTCCCAAGATCTTCCCTTCAGGATTCCCTGAAGTCCCAGGTGATCGTTATTTGACGATGACAGGATGCAGAAGGAAACCTGTTTATTTAGTTCCTGGGTGATCAACGAAACTATGCAGAGGAACTGACTTATCAGTGATGTCCAGGTTTGGATGAGAAATATCAGATGGGTGAAAAAAGTCTTTTTATAAAGACAAGCCTCAAACAGAAGGCACGAATAAATGGACATAGCACGTAACTAGCCACTCTGTGGCACATGGAAACTTGCTCCACAGAACGAATCTGCTTCTGAACTAAAGACCAGCTTGTGCATTTTCAGGAACTGTTAGTAAGAGTAATCTCTAACTTTTGAAAGTGAATAAAACACTGTGAGAAAGAAAGGAAGGGAGCTGCAAAGATGCAGCTCAGCAGCCTGGGCGCACCCCTCATGGCTCTGCACTTCGGGTTCACCCATGGAGCCACCGCAGTGGGGACGGTTTGCTGTCGTTATTGACCAGCTTTGCTTTTTGGGTTTCATCGGGGTTGTGACTACTGCCTCAGAAGCCTTTTGACCTTGGTTACAGACCTACAGGAATGGCAATGGGGATTTATCTTCAGTGCAAAATAAAGTGATATGACCATTTTAAAGAAGCAAGCTTTCCAATGTGTTTTCTCACCTAAAGAATTAATGCCTAAAAGTAATTGTCTCTCAGGTGGAGCTAGATCCTTCAGTTTGTTTCAGGAAATGCTTCCTTTAACACGGGACTTTCAAATCAGAGGATAGGTGTAGAGGCTAAAGCTGAAAGTAGAGGGCACAACCGAGATGGAGGGACGACAGATCTCCCAATATCAAGGGGACAGAAATGGGCTGCGCTCAGACTTTATGCCACTCCCTAACTTGAACAAAGTTGAAGAAATGGCGTCAGGAGCGGGCCCCTCTGCGCACGCGGCCCTTCCACTCAGGGCTGGCCTAAAGGGAGGACATTCCTAACACAGCGACAGAAGAGGGAAGCGACGTGACCACAATCCCCCCCTTAGACGCTTGGTGGAGCCTCTCCTCTCCCATGAGCCCCACAGAGGCTGTCTTTCGTTACTGCTCCAAGTTTAAACATTTTGGGTCTATTTTAGGCAGCTTTTCATGAAACTACTGAGGCAAAGGTATACGGGATTCCACTTGACTAGATTTCTTTTGAGTGACAGAGAGGATCATACAGTTACGAAGATGAACTGACGGTTGTAGAGAAGTGCAATCTAGTATGTCCACCTGACCCTCCTCGTGTCACAGAACGTGCTGCTCAAACATGAAGTTATCAGAACAAGAGCCGACACCATGGAAAAGAAAGAATGGGGCTCAATGAGCAGCGCTTGGCTGGCCTGAAGTGAGACTCGGGTGGGCGCCGGGACGCACATCCAAGCATGTTGGCTCCCATGAGTACCCAAGGCATCTGCTGATTTACATGAGGGCTGAAGACCTGAGTGGGCAGGGAAAACACTTGAGTCGCACCTGATTTAGAGTCCAAGCACGTAGAAGCACATCTGGCAGAACTTCCTGCACGTCTGGAAGTAAAAGCAACAGGCGCCAGCTTGCAAGAAGGCTAGGGAAGACAGCTGCAAAAGAGAATCCATTCTTAGCACAGGAGCTGTCTCATGTGACAGGCCACAGGGTCAAGAGCCGTGCCGCTGAATGCAGGATTTAGCCCGTTGATCACAAATCCATTCGAGGCCACCCTGCGGTAGGCACCCCTTGCAGATGGGGTAAGAACCGTGTGTAACAGGATGAAGTCTGCACACTCAGCATTGCCCAGCTGGGACCCTCTCAGCTGAACACTGCCAAGAAGGAGGACAGTGCATCCTCCCTACCCAAGATGGGCCACACTGGGGAGCAGCCTAGAGCTCAGCAGGGACCTGACCTCTAGCCAGGCAAGCGTTAGAGAGCAGGGCAGGCCGGGGAAAGGCACTGTGTGGATGGATAGGGCCAGGGCAGGGGTCCTGGTAGCCCAGAGGCGTGGGTGGCAACTCTGAGAAGACTTCTGCCAGAGCAGACAGATTCAGAAGGAGACAGAATTTTTAATGTCAACACAATGCTCTAGGGTGGTGCCGACCAAAATCATGAGAGCTGACATTTCTGTTCTCTAGTCCTGTGCATTTTATCCAGCTTAATTTCAATAAGATTTATTTCCACAACACATCTTCTAATTGACTTAGACTAACAAATTAGCAAGTAGTCTTTGGTATGAATAAACGCGGTTCAGTTCAGCAAATCATTGCCTCATGGTGCCACCAAAAAAGAGAGGGTGAAGAGGGCAGGAAGGAGGGAGGGGGAGGGAAAGAAGGAAGGCGGGACAGAGGGAGGGGTGGAGGGACAGAGGGAAGGAAGAGGAGAAGGAAGGGAGGAGACAGGGAACTGATAGACATCTTGCTTTCCCTTCAGGCCTGCTCCCCAGCACCTGACTTATACTCGCTGTTGTTTAGCTACGATGTTATCTTGTGTCATAAATGACCGGACCTGTCCTGGAAGAGACCGGTCACCCCCGGGAGAAAATGACACCCCCAGGGGAGTGTGGCCCAGAAACGCGCCGGAGCGCGAGGTGTAACCTGTGGCAGCAGGTTGTGTGTGGACTGAAACTTACCGCGAATCTCCCTCCAAAGCTGAGTTCACTCTGAGCACGAACGGCTGAAAATGGGAAAATTAGCAATTGGAGTCTCACTGCCTTTACCTAACGTACTTGCCATTTCTGCGCTTGCTCCAACTTAAGTCCACTGTTAAGTAATTCTTTTCCGTCTTTACAACATGGGGGTTGGGAGCATTTCTGGGCTGCTCCGAACCACGGGCCTGCTGGGTACAGTAGTTCTTGACTTATCATCTGTTTATTCAAATGGAAAACCCCAGGGAGAACAGAATTATATTTCTTAATGTTTGGTGACTACGCCTTAGTTCAGAAAGGAGTTTTTTAATAGTCGATGATGACACTAAAGTGATCATTAATTTGTTTCGGGAAGATGGACTTTCAAACAGCTATCCCTTCTAACACCGAGAAGGTCTCTGAAGCAGAGCGTGGCGGAGCGCCGATGCGGTCCAGCGGCCCGCGCAGTGCGAGCACCTTCTCTCCCGGCTCGGAGCTAGCATCATGTGCACAGAGGCCCGCCCTTGGGCCACTGGCACACAGGCAGAGGGGAGGGAGCAAGGCTCGGTCCAGTGAGAGCCGCGCCCCACCCCGTGGGGCTCCTGGATGGGTGAGAAGCCGTCACCTTCCTCATGCGCCAGCTGAGGACAGGCCCTGGGGAACTGGGCAAGCAACATGGCCACCGCACAGTGTCCAGGGTCCACGGCTGTGATGGAGACATAACAGGGGACAGGAGACGCTCTAATGAAAGCATCTTGAGAGAGCGTTTCTGAACAACTATGAAAAGGCCCATTGGACAACAAATACAGGAAGGACGATAATAGTTGTCCACCAGCTTGTTCCGTAGGCGCCAACCCAAGCCACGCATCAAGGCGCTCACATAGACCCTGCCTTAACATCCAGTACGGACATATTTCTGCCTGGAACACTTTGGAAAAATGACATGATAAGAAATTTGATTAATATGACAGACTAAGCCTTTGTGCCCATGTACTGCCGCTTGAGTTTCCTAAAAATATCAGAAAATCTGTTTGAGTACAAAAATCACAATAGTTCTAGAAAATAGGAGCTGTTGGAAGAGATGGGCAGAAATTCTGAGGAGTTCCAGAAATAATGCAGCAGAAGGAAGCACCTGGGCGGGAAGTTACAGTCTAGCTCACAGGGGAGGGCACTCAGCTGCGCAGCAGGACCAGCTCCGGAGCACACTGGCCATGTCGCAGCCAGGGGCCCAAAGGCCCAGCGCGTCCAGTCCTGGGTTCCCACCACCCTGGGCCAGCAGAGCGGCGGCAGGGCGGCCTCTCACAGTCTGCGAGGACAGGAGATGGGAGAGGCTGGGCCCCCGGGGACCCCTGGAGCAGGGTCTAGCCAGAGCAAGCGGACCTGACCAGCGACCTTCCCAGCAGCACAGACCGAAGCCCGGCACTGTGGCCTCCGGACTGCGGCTGTTGAGCACCACACACTTGCAGAGCTCGCTCAGGCGGTTCCCAGGCAGGCGGCAGGGCCGCTCACACACACATTCCCTGCACGGCTGTCACGCGTGCACGCGGCTCGCTGTCAGGCTCACACCGGGAGCCAATGTCCTCGCTGTCGTCTGTTCGCACCACAGCTCTCACATTTTAGGCCTTTCCGGCAGCGATTCCGCTGCTCAAGACGCCCCCAACACGCAGCGAGGGGCTGCCAGCTTCCTCGGTGCTCGGAGGCTGCGACGCCAGAACTCCCGAGGAGAGCTTCCAGCGTGGGGCGCAGGGCTGTGACTCAGCAGAGCTCACAGGGCAGGAGGTGGTTCTGGCCCCCTAGGGACCTGTGGAGAGATGCTCATGCAGCCTAACTTGCACTTGCCCAAGGCAACGGTTCAGTATTTGCCGATTCACTAATCGTGGCAGCTTTATAGCGCATAACTGGTGAGTAACAAAAACCAACCGCATGACTAATGTCATCAGACAAGAAAAGCTATGGCAATCGGAAGAAAGCCTGGGCTTGGGGAAAAAATAGATTCTTGGGAATTAAATTATGACTGCCAAAATTTTAAAATCAATAGACACACTGAATAACACGATGGACACCGGCAGCAGAACGCGTCAGCGGGTCGGATGGAGCCGCAGGTGCTCGGGAAGGCAGGGCCAGGAGCAGGCAGGGCCAGGGGCAGGCAGGGCCAGGGGCAGGCAGGGCCAGGGGCAGGCAGGGCCAGGGGCAGGCAGGGCTAGGGGCAGGAAGGGCCAGGGGCAGGCAGGCGCAGGTATGCGGGTGAAGGGAAGACTGGGGCGGGCGATTTTAGCGCCCACACAGCGAGTTTCAGAACTGAGTGCTCAAAACCAAGGAAAGACGGTGCCTTTGGCTTGTCAGAGCCACGCTCCCGTTGAGCAGAGCAAGCTCTGGGTCCACATGTGGACTCATACTAAGTGTTAGACCCTGAGAAGAGGGATCCTAAAGACTGCCAGGCGGAAGCTGGGTTTCCTGCAAAGGAAGTGACTCCCTGTGTCCTCACACTGCTCAGGAGGAAGCAAAGTGAAGAAAACGGACCACGGATGGTGTCTTCCCAGTACTAGTGGAAAAGGAATGCAGGCATGAAATGTCTACCCAGCAAATTAGCATCCAGGGGGAAATAATTTTTTTTTTTTTTTAAATGCAAGGACTTCCAAAGTTTTATCACTCATGTACCTAGTCCAGAAGAATTGCATTTTGTTTTATTTTCTGAGACAGGGTCTTGATATGTAGTTTAGGTCAGGCTGGAACTCAATCCGATCCTTCTGCCTTGGCTCCCAGCGTACACTGCCATGCCTGGCTAAGAAGTCACAGACGTACACTGCCATGCCTGGCTAAGAAGAGTTACTTACACACTTGAACAGAATTTAAAATAAGGTCATGAGGAAGACATGTGACACAAATTAACCATCACCAAATTAAATAATACCATTCCAGTAATCATTTAGATATACAGCTACATGTTACAGACATCTTTGATTTCCACTTACATTTAATAATGACTGTGAAAGTATTATTGGTCCAGTGGAAAGTGAGGGAAAACGGAAATACTTAAAGAAGCACAATCGCTGCTGGGTCTCGCAGAGCTCATGGGCCCCACAGGCCAGTGTCACCCTGACAAGCAGGCACTGATGGTCCTCTCTGGGAAGAAGGGGCTTGGAAGTCCCCAGGCCTCCCAGGTTCCAGGGAAGGCTGGAGGTGTGAGGGGAAGAGGAGCGAAGGAGACCCTGGAAGAGGTAAGAGCAAACTTTCTTGCCTTGTTAGACTGAAAGTCACAGTCCAAAGAATGACTTCAAGGTCAGCGCCATGCTTGGGGCTCCCTCATGGAGTTCTGGTTATGGAGCTGTGCTCCCCGATTCTCCCTCTACCTTAATGTGATTTACACCCCAACCATTATAACCCTGCCCTGTGGAAAGCTGGTACAGCTCACCAAAGGATCAAACAGAAACGGGACACAAAAGCCAACACCACCCAGCAGGGGGAGCCAATGTGAGAAACTCAATTTCACATGCTGGGTGGAGCCCTGCATTCCCAGCGCTGTGCATATCCAGGTGACACAAACTACCATCACTCAGATTTGGTCAAAAGCTTTCCTTGAGGTGCGCTAAGAACGCCATGGTTTTCTAAGTCCTCCAGTGGCAGTACCACCAGCAGTGGCTTCACACCGAGTGCCCCACAAGACCGGGCTATGACAGCTGCAAGGACCCCACCCACATGAGAACGACTTCACCCGTACTGCAGAAGGTGGGTCTGAGGGGACTTGGTCCTTGCCAACCGATAGAACTGGGTTCTGACCAGATTCCAGAGAGGGCAAAGACAAGAATTCTGCAGTCAAGACCCTCAGTAATGTCTGACATGGGCTTGGCAGTAAATGCTCTGTGTTTGAATCCCAAGTACTGTGTGGTCCATGTGAGCCTGGACAGCTTCTGGGGCTTCTCTGGGCTACAGTTTTCTCAGCTGCTGGGTGGAGCTGGTAAGGACGACGCGTCTGTGTAGGGCTGGTTTGCAGGTTAGCTGAGCTGATTGTGGCTGGCTCTACAGATGCTCAGAGGTGATGGTTCCTGCAACTCAGCCAGCTCCATCCAGTCAAACATGGCTGCTAGAGAACTCTGAGGGCCACAAAACTCACCACGACACCCAGTCATGAGCCCTCCAGCAACCTGCTCAGAGACTCTTCAGAGAACAGGAAGCTGAGGGCTCAACTCCTTCCACTAAGAAACAGGACTCGAGTGGACAACAGAAGTTCCATTTCTATTGGCTTTAGTCTGAAACATGACATTACGGTTCCAATCCTGTGCCTGTCACATCATATATCATGGTGAAAAGTTCTAGGCTGACTAAAATACAGGGAAAATAAACCGCTGCCTCTGTTTGTAACTGTTTGATGCAGGAGTACTTACCAACAGCAGGAAGGTAGGATGCTGGATCGAATCCATCCATGGGAGTTGGGAAGCAGGTTTTCCTGATGCTGTATTTGTGCATAAATGACTGAGTGGCTAAGAACTATGCTCAGGCCGAGAGAGTACTCTTGGGTTAATTTGTGACCCTGAACTTAGTATTCTATTGTTGAGTGTTACGGTTTATGTCTAGTTGTCCCCTCAAAGCCTCATGCAATCACGAGGTGGGGCTTTCCAGAGTCTGATACTTGACTCATGATTCACTGGGATTATGTGTTTTAGTACTGGTGGGGTTATCAGTCTGAGTATGGCTGGGATTATGGGTGTAGCCTAAGGCGGATAGGCTGAGGCCCAGAGCCTGAATGTAATATAAAAAGAGACAGAGAGGGGCCCGGCGGGATGGCTCAGTGGTCTAAAGCGCCTGCTTGGGAAAGCTTGGGCGGCTTCAGGGACCGCGGTTCGATCCCCGGTACCACATGCTGCGCCAGCCCTGCCCTGGGGCGGGCTGAGCCGGCCATAAAAATGAGTGACTAAACAAGGGTTCTGAAACAAGAATAAAAATAAATAAAATTTTAAAAAGAGACAGAGAGACAGACCCTTGCTGTTGCTCTCTGCTCTCCTGGTGGTTCATGGCCTCTGTTGAGATTGTTGCTGTTCCGCCACCATGAACTGGACGCTCTCTGCCCTGTTCCACTCAGCCTTGGGCCAGCCAAATAAGGACTGAAACCTCCAGTAACTGTGAGCTAAACAAACCTTTCCTTCCTTCATTTTGGGTGTCGGGTATTTGTCCCAGCAATGAAAGGAATAACTAAGTCAAGTAAATAAGGAATTTAAAATTCCATATCTTGAAATTTGTCCTATAGTACAATACCAGAAGAGAGTCATTTTCATTCAAATGATATCATTAAATATAGTGGTTTGTTTTATGCATTTGTGATACTTATATCTTAACCAAATATTGTCCCCAAATAATAATTTTTCAATTTCATAACTGAAAGGTAAACACTACTAAGAGCGGCCGTGCACTTATGAGGATGAGAACCCACTTCATATATGATGTGAAAGTGCTCCCTCACAGGGAGGCAAACCTGTGCATGAATCACTGATGCTTTTTCTCTGACATTATTAACTCTGTCTAAAAATACACCCCTGCACAGCAGTCAGACACTTCCCTCCTGCAGTCTGTCTCTGGCGGAGGCTGCCATAGCTTCCTCACAGGATACTCTATACTTATCCTCATTGGCCCAGTGGGCTCTCCCCAAGAGCCAGCTCTTCCAGGAGGCTCCATGTGAGGCCTCCCACGGGCCGGGGCCTCAAAGGCTGTGGCGTACCAAAGGCACCCACGCAGAAACTGCTCAGCAGAGCACACACTTCTAAAGCCACTGTCATCCGCCACCCGCTCCTTGCTGCAGCCCCTAACCTTCCCTGCACTGTGACCTGCAGGCCCCTGCTCAACGACTGCCTTCATAAGAACTCCCTCCTGGTCTGCACTGCTACTGAGCCCACAGCGTGGCAAATTCCACTTCCACCGAAGGCGACACAGGCCAGGGGCAGGACACACGCAGAACCCTGAATGCAAACAATGCAGTCTCCAGGCCCTGGCCCACTGTGCTCAAGGGTCCTCGGCACCACAAGGGCCTCTGTGAGCCGCACGGACAGCTTGCATGCTCGACCCCTGGCCTTCCGACCCAGCCAGGGAGAGGGAGCTGAGCACAAAGCCGCTTTCTCCAGCTCTTTTCCCACCAAAGGGATGAGGGCAAAACATCCTCTTGGACTGAATTTCTTTTTTATAAACCAAGGTGCCCAGGGGTGATTCTGACTATGTTCTGGGTAACCTACATGGATTTCTGTTCTCTGCTATTCTTTTGGGGAGCTGATTAATTACTATGGCAACTGCTACATCACAGGATGTCCATGTGGGAAAGCTGGGAGTAGGGCCCTGCCTGCAGTCCCAGCTACTCTGAGACTCAAGTGAGAAGAGCTCCAATTGGAGGCCAGCGGGGACAACTCTGAGACCTCTTCTCAAAGACAAAGTGGATTGGAGTCCCTTATGCGGATAGTATCCTGAGGATGACTCGCTACACTAACGTATAAAAACTGAGAGTGCTTCCTAGGGCTTGCTTTTGTTGGAAACAAAAATAGAAAGGTTGTTTAATTATTGGCTATGGGCTGTGTGTGGCGGCGTGTGTCCTTCAGCCCAGCATTCTGGGAGGCTGAGGCAGTAGGACTACAAGTTTGAGCACAACTCTATAATTTGGCCACTTACCAAGACCTTGTCTCAAGAATACAAAGAAGTTTTAAAAGAGATGGGAACTTAGCAAAGTACAGAGTTCCTGTGTTCAATCCCTGGTACAAAAAAGAAACTAAATATGGTACGCATCAATAAATTCTTAAGATCCAAACCTATAAAAATGAATACCACCTGATGATGTAAACACATCTAAGACATGTTACTAGTGAAAACAGTAATTAGTTATTACTAAGCAAGGACTTCTCCCTGCCTATGGCAGACTTCAATCTGTATCATGTTCATTTCTTAAGCCCATTATGAGACCCTGTGCAATGTTTGGATATAAAGCACAAAAAGCAGTAGCCAGGCACCTTCTGGGCCTGTCTGCAGAGAACTGGGGACGTTAGCTAGGAAATCTGTTGCTCCCTTGGTGTGCCTGACAAGTACGGAGGCTAAGGGTGGTGGAGTGGACACTGGCCAACGCTGCCCACACAGCCCTGAAGTCCAACCAAGGAAGTGTCTGTGTCTCAGATCCCAAGAGCTTTCTGAACATCACATGTGCCTACAGCTTGAAGGAAACTGCTGACTATCCAGGCCTCCTGAGTTCAGGGATCTCACACTGTCCTTTGATTTCTTGAAAAAAAAAATAATAATAATAACAGCATCCTTGAGATATCCCTAAATTACACCAGAAAGCCAAGTGTCAGAAATGGAAGGGTTGACCACTTTGGTATTCCCAGACCTCCGTGCCTGAAATCTGGCTCATCTAACAGTTCCCATTTTGGATTTGATTACAGAAATAAATTTATCTGAGTACAGACCACACCACCCTAGAAAGCCAATCTGTTGCCATCTTCATGGGCACAGCGCAAGGAGTTAGGTTGACTCTAAAGCAAAACTGTGTGAACCCAAACCTCAGCTCTGCCACTTGTTTAACTTTGCATGTCTTGGTTTTCTTTCCTGTGAAGTAAATAGTAATAGTTTTTTTTTTTTTTTTTTTTTTTTTTTTAAAGAAATACGTCTTCATGTGCCCCTGCTGTTATATTGGAAAACCACAGACTGGCTAATTTGTAGAGAAGATTTTTTTCCTCAGTTCTGATAAAGGCAAGGTGGACCCAGAACCTGCTGCCGAGAGGAGAGGCTTTCTCGCCGCGTTCTCCCAAAGGGAAGCTAAGGACCAACACTGCCCTTGCCCAGCAGAAGGATGCAAGGCGGGCAGCCCTGTTTCCAAGGGCCATCAGCTCTGTGGAGGGGCCAGAGCCCTTTCACAGCCTCCCTGTGGTCAGCTCCTGACGCCATCACCCTGGGGCTCTTGCCCCAACATGAGCTTTGGAAATGCTGGCATTAGTCACAGCAGTGGGTGAGGCAGCAACAGGGAGACCAAGTGGTGTTCTCGCACCATGGTCTGGAGGCGCTGTTCAGCCTGGAGCTCCTCAAAACCCAAGGCAGCCATGGAGCAGCTGCATGGAGGTGAGGCAAGGGACCTACGAGAGGCTTCCTGTGCCCCAGTGGCTCTAAGTGTCCACTGGGTTCCAGGAAGCCCTGGCTACTCCCATCCCACCCTCTGCCTTCACGTATTAGTCATAGCTAGCTGCAAAGTGCAACATCCCTGGGGTGATCGGCACATCTAGGATGTAAACATTACCAACTTTTGTGCCAAGAAGTGACCAAACCCCTCCTAGGAGAAGGAGCGTGACAGCCACAAGGAGCTCGGTGACAAACAGGCCAATTTGCAGGAGAACCCACCAGGCAAATGGAAGAGGCTTTGGTGTTCACCAAGACAGCTTTGCCAGTGTGGACTTGGGGCCCCTGGAGAGCCACCACCTGACGCAGGCATCTGGGCTTTCCTCTGTAAGAACTTCCTTCATGGGGCTTTTTTATTTGTGATACAAGAAAGAGTAGACAGAAGTTTTGATGTACCACAGAGACGTGACTATCAGCACAGCTAAATCAGAGGCTTGCGGGGTGCACACAGGGCAAGGTTACCTCTGCTACCAAAATCAACCCAACAAAGACAATAGTTATAACAGTGGACGTCTTCTGAGTATGGGCTACAGGCCTGGGGCTGACAGTCCACCCAGCCTGGCCTGTGAGGTCGCATAGCACACTCCTCTTCTGGTCTGCCGTGGGGGGTGCCGCGAGGAACAGGGCACACAGCAAAGGACTGGCAGCCTGGACAAGCGGAGCCCGCCCCCGTGCCCTGCTGTAGGCCCCTCCAGAGAGTTCAGAATCCCCTGGGAGAACTCTGCACCGCACACAATGGACCATTTCACTCCTTAATGATTCAGATTCATTCACTTGGTCAAAAACACTTCCCGAGTGCCCACTGGGACAGAAGTCTGAGCCAGGAACTGTGGGGTGTTAGCAAGGAGATTGGGCCCTGCCACCCCTTCCCTGGTAGCCCACGGTCTAGCTGGAAGATTAAAATTCAAACAACCGTATTTCACGGTAATCTGAGATCAGCAGTTAGAATTGATAAAGCCATATGAGCATCAGCCTGAGCTATCCCCTTCCCAGAGACAGCTTTTGCTGCTTTGGCACCTGCTGGGAAGCTAATTTAGCATCAAGGCTTAGCAAAGAAGCCTGCCTGGGTCCAGGCTTGCAAAGGGAGGAACAACTACAAGTCCTTATTTAAATTCGAGGTAGTTTAGGAATTTCCTTTCAACAGCCCAAGGCACTAGAAAGTCTTCCCTGCAGCCCTCTGAACAGATGCAGAACTGCCTGCCCCCATCACACCAGGAGCCCCCTCCAAGGAGGTTCTGGGAGCTGGTGCTGTGGGGGCTGGGTGGGCCAGGCTCCCTGTGGCATCACAAGCACCATACAGACCCCAGCCTTCCAGACCAGCACCGGAGCCCCGGTGACATCATCACAGGCCTAGGAATGAGACCAACAAAGCCCACAATGCCAGTAAAATCTGGGCTCTTCAGGAAGGCAGTGGGTGCAGGAGGGCACAGTCCCCTCCCTACACACTGCTGAGACCCACGGTGGGTCCTGCTTCCCACAGAGAGAGGCTGTGCACAGAACTTCACTGAGGAGAATGGAGCAGAGCCAAGCAGAGGCCCTGCAGCAGCCTTTTGGTCCTCGCATCCAGTGGCTCTGGAGGTCCTGAGATTGAGAAAATGGGCCGCAGGCTCGCTCATCCCCACCAGGCTTAGGTGCGATGGTTAACCTGAGTGTGGACTCCAACTAACAGACACCCAACGACTTCTGGGTGGGGCAGAGATGACTGGCATGCAGACCAGCGAACCAAGGGGAAAACCCGCCCTGATTGTAGGTGGTACTGTCCTATAGGCTGGCAGCGAGGTGGAATGAAAACGGTAAGAAGAGGAAGTCGGCCTGCACTTGGAAAGCTCCTTGCTGCTTGAGCCTCCGCTGCATCCCGGGGACTTCAGACTCCACACAGACTCACACAGCCACACTGCAGGGGCCCTGTACTTTACCCTCCCAGGCACTGGACCCCACTGCTGTGTGACTTATGCCTTCCTGGATGGAGCGGAGCCAGGGTTCTGTGGCTCTCTGGTGCAGAGATGGCCACTAGGGGCTCTCCCAGCTTCCACCTGGAGAGCCAAGCTAACTGATTCTCTTCTGCGATGCTGCGTAATCCCACGCTGAGAACCTGACCGCCACCTTGGGTTTCCTTCCCAGGAGGAAACCTAACTGCCTCAACTCACATCTACTCCAGGAGGCTGCAGAGAGCATGAGTTTGGAACCACGCAGCTCAGGATGTGGGACTTGGGGACGTTTTGCAGAGCTGTCTGCCTGGTGTCTTCTTCTTTAATACAAAGATGTGCGAGAATTACAGAAGACAGTACATGCGAACCCTTGGCGGGGTGGCTGGCCAACGCATGGTGACATGAGTGTGTAGGAGCTGACGCCGCTGTGTCCACAGCCTCACTGTGACTGCTGTTAACTCCATGTGCACTCCTCTGGCCCAACAGTAGTTGAGGCATTGCTATGAAGGCATTTAATAGATGAGTTAGACACCTGCAGGTGGGCACGCAGCCTTCACCGTATGGCAGGCGACAGCCAGCCAGTCTGAGGCCATAGGAGCCCAAATTGAATCGCTGAGGTTTCGCCAACAATGAGCAATTCAGCCCCAGGCTGGCAGCAGAGCCCTGGCTGAGCATCCAGCATGCATGCCCGTCCCTCCCGTCTCCAACTCACCAGTCCCCCATATCCCATGAGCCAGTTCCTGGCAACGAATCACCCCCTCCTCAGCCAGGTTCTCTCTGCATTTGCATGCATGTGTCACATACTGTGCTGAAAGCACGCATTCCACATAAAGCACACACAGGTCAGTCTTGCTACTCTTTTCTCTGGAGAAGCCAGGAGGATGCTGCCATGCTGACCGGCCTGCTGTCCAGCCCAGCCCCTCGTACACTGGCCCCCGCAGCCTCGAGCACAGGCACCAAGAGCTTGCTGAAGAAGACACCAGCCTCCTGGCCGTACGTTCCACAGTGGTGCGACCAGCGTGCAGCCCGCCAGCAGCCAGGCCTTCAGCTTCTCAAGTGATCTCACTTCCGGTTAGTGCGGTAGCACATGACCGCGTGAGTCGCCAGTCTGCATTTCTGAACTATTTCTGGGCCCATTTTTTTTTCAGTGCATCAAGGCACTATGTTTTCCCTAATGGGGTGTGTTTGTTTCTTAGCAATGCACAATGAAAACTGATTGGCCCTCCCATAACTAAAAGATACTGACTGCTAAAGTTATAAGCATAGGCTGAGAGTACAGAATTGATTGGGGTCAGGGGAGCGGAGGACAAGGCACTGTCCTCCACAGTACAGAGCGGCTCTGTGCGTGCACGGCATGTCGGGAGTGGTGCTCTACATTCACTCTTAGTTGTTGCCCATTACCACGGGGCCAGGCTCTGTGCTAAGCACCTCCCACGTTTGCTGCTCATTACTCTTTCCCACAATCCCCCTTTCTCCTCAGAAAACATTCACAAGGCAGTGAGTTTGTGGAATGGAAGTGGAGAAGTTACATATTTGGGATGAAATGGGAGTAAGAGGAAACCCTGCCAACTGCCTCCTAAAAGCTACAACATCTGCTACCTAAAAATAGCTGCCTGCAGAGCCCAAGGAAAAAATCTGCTTTTCTCTTTCGAGCTCGGGCCGGGGAAATCTATTTCCATGAATCAGTTCATCAGCTATTGATTACCTCCTCTCTTTAGCCTCTCAGATGCCGGCAGCAGAACACACAAGCCTGCTCCACAGGCACCAGATGAAGGACCCCTCCCCAGTGCCTATGCCCCCACAGAAGTTCTGCCCCGGGAAGCTGGAGCCAGCAGAAGCCCATCTATCTGCCCCTTCATCCCCCACCCCTCCGTTCTTCCAGCTAGCGTTTGCTGACTGCAATGGCGACCATCTGGCACCACAAGAAGAAACGAACTGGACGGACAGCAGCACCTGGGAGAATCTGCGCCCCCCCCCTCACGCAGGGCTCCCGGGGTCTCTGCAGAGGGACTCACTGTGGAGAAGGCGGCACCTGAGAGGCTCCCGGGGACAGAGCCGCCCCCCGCCCCCTCCCCGCTGTGAGGCGGTGCCTCTGCTCCTCAGCCACAGCCCCCATTCCGTCCTGACTTCTCCCTCTGCTCCTTCCCAGAGAAAAGGTGAGAATTCTTGTTGCCAACACACAAATCACAAGTGATGCTTCCAAAGAAAAACGGGTCACACTCCTGCTGCACTGTCTCCAGTCTCCATGTGGATCTTGGCTTCCAGACCAGGAGAACGCGGAGGCTCTTCCTCCGCCTCTTTGTGGGCCTCTTTCTTCAACAGTTATTAAGCTGCGCGCTGATAATCATCGCGGGTACCACATCTCAGGCACGGTGCCGAGAACCACAGCATATCACCTCATTTAATCTCCTCCATGGCCCTGGGAAGTTGGGGCTCTCGCTCTCATTTCATGGGGCGGGGTGCAACAGATGCTTGCAGAGTTCAGGTAACAAGCTCGAGGTCACGCGAGTGCTACACTAAGTGAGACCAAACACTGACTCAAACCTGATTCATTTCTCGCTCTGGTGGAAATTACAGAGGGGAGCCCATGGTCTCTGGAAGGAGAGCTTAAACGGACCCCATAACTCTCCGTTCAACCTGGGTCTGTTTCCACTGGGCTCTGTGCAAACAGCCCAGCTGTGCTCAGATTCACCACAGACGCTGCGGGAAGCTGGGCCTCGGGGACACAGCTCAGCCATGTGGCCCTCTGCGTGGAGGTGCCGAGGTCGCTGAGCATCCTGGGTACAAAGCACATGGCTGGCTTGCAGAGCTCTGCAGCGCCTGGCCCTCCTGCTCCCCCAGCCCTGACACAGTGTCCTGCGACACGGGGCGATGGTGAGCTGTGCCTTCACCTCCCTGGCGGCACCGCACCTTCACCCTTCGCAAGTTCCCAACATTTGCTTCCTCTGCCTGAACACCCTTCCCTGCAGCCTTCACATTCACATGCACACACACGCACATGCACACGCACGCACACACACACACACACGCACACGTATATGCACGCACACACATGCACACGCACATGCACACACATGCACACACATGCACGCACACACGCACACACGCACATGCACACGCACACGCACGCACATGCACACACACGCATACGTGCATGCATACACACAAGCCGCCTGCCTGGGCCGGCCACATCCTCCTCTTCCGCTCTATACAAGCCTACCCGACATATGCTCCAGTGCCTTTCCCGACCATGTTAATCTGCTGCCCCCAGATTTTCCACTCTGCTGAGTGAGACCTCTGGTCTACCCGTGCCCTGCACCAGCCTCACCGACTCAGACTCAGAACAAAGCTTGTCCCACAAGCTGCCGGACACAGGGAGACAGAGCAGGCCTCCCCTCTAGCGCCCCCACCACCTCAATGCGTTTGTCCGAATCTGGACCAGGGCGAGATCATGCAAGGGCAGCTGTACAAGTAACCAATACTTCTTCCAGTCAAAGAGCCTGCGCTATGCCCTCTGGGAACCAAATCTGGAGCCACCAGCCCTCCACACGCAAGGCTACTGTGACCCGCTCTGCTCTTCCTCGGCGGAGGGGTGCAGACTGACAGCTGCACGGGCTGAGTGATGTTCAAGGAGGTCGCTGATCTCGGGAACAGTCACGATGACATGGGGAAGGGTGCTTCCGACCGCACGTTCAGTGGCTCTGTCTCGGCTACCGAGGACACTCATAGCCCACAAAAGGAAAGCCCAGGGGTAGGGCATACGACAGGCGGCCGGCGCTGACCTCTGCACTCCGCTGCCCTTGCTTTCACACCACCCTAAGGCTGGTTCCTTTCGTGGTTGTAAGGCAGCCGCCTGTGGCAGCCAGCTGCAAAGTGACTTCCTGTTAGGAAATCCCGTGAGGGAAGAGGTGCCCCTTGTAAACGACCCTCTCTTCAGTCTGATGGGGCCAGCCTGAGACCCTGCCCATCCCCAGCAACAGCCAACTCCAGTCCTGATGTCCAGAAGGAGGCTGAGAACTGGTCTGAATTAACCAATGGGGTGACGGGGCTGCCCTAGGTCAAAGAACCAGAGAGGGACTTGAGGTATGAGCTATCCGATGCCAGTGATTCAAAGAAAAGGACACACTTCCTTCTGCATGACACAACTACGGCTTCGTCCCTGGAGCTGGCTCTGAAATGCCACATGTAAATGCACCACACAGCTTTTGAATGTGTGGCTACGTGTCTTCTTGCTGACGCTAGCTTCTCTCCAGGTTAACCACGGTCTTCTGCAGACACGCTCATGCCAAGTCAGCACCTCCAGTCAGAAGCATGCTGCGTACAGCAGCTGTGGGAAGCGCGTCTCTCACTCAGCCCTGCCCAGAGGAGACACAAGGACACCAAGACGCAAGCCAAGTGACGTCACTACTCTCCTTCAGGCAGGGCGCTCTCTAATAGTATTACAGAGCAAGCTCCTGGCTGTACCAGATAAGGTACCTGCTCACCTTAGGGCTGCAACGAAGACTGCAGAGAGGAAAAGGGAGCAGCCGAGGCCAGCAGCCCTGTGCCACGTGCCTGCTCCTCCATGATCACATGTGTGCTTCTGAAGCAGGAAACACTGAGGCTAACTGACACTTCCAGAAAAGTATGTGTGGCAACTTCCATTCCGCCTCAGCACAGAAAGCCTGTCGAGTTAGACCAAGCCCTCCCCTTCTGGGCTTATCTGAATATGCTGTGACAGGAAATGGACTGCAGGTCCAAGAAGACGGAGCCCAGGACCTGGCACACAGGAGCAAATGCTCTGCCACTGAGTGATCCTCCAGCCCAGACCTGAACTGCTGGACTCGGGCTCCAGGACAGAAACACATACAAATGGCTGGGCCACGGGCCAGCACAGGAAGAAGACACATCCCTTCATGCTTTGGGAATAAACTCTATTTGACCTTTCAAAAGGTTCTTGGGCTCGTGTCCCATCTAGTCAGATATTAAGCAACAGAGGGAGCTTGGGGACCATGCACCGGAGAGAATGTGGAACTCTCCGATATGTCACACTGATCCACCTTCACATGTTTACTGACCAGAAAGCCATGAAAGTCCACGGAGCTCATGCTTGGCTGTAGGGGACCTGGGCACAGTCCGCAGCGGTGATCTTTTCTGTCCCCCATGTGTCCACATCCTCCCTATATCTCACAGTGCTTGGCACTCTCTCTGGGTGTGACTCCCCCCTGGTAAACGCACAGATAGACCGCCTTTATGTGCAGGGCCCTGTGCTCCCAAAACGCCTTCAAGCGAGGCTCGCGCCCTTGCCTGTGATGGCCCTCAGCTCCCAGAGCCCAGGGAGGTACCCGTGAGATTAGGGTGCTCTTGAGGGCCCGAGCCCAGCCCTCGGCGTTTGCACCCCCTAACCAGGCTCGGCACTCCACCCTCCTTAGAGCAGGCAGGCAAGGGCATCGATCTCATTTTGTTTAATTTTTACCAAGTGATGCACATAGAGAAGACGTTTAATTCAAATCAACTTATAAGTGGTAGAAATGGTTGAGGAAGGTCCTCGTGTGCAGGAATAAGAGGCGACGTTGCTCTTCCACTCCCTGTCCTGCACGGCCCCTCAGCCCTCCTTCCTCAGCCACCATGACAGCTCCTCACTCGTGTGCTCAGCAGCTGTCGTCTCCTCCTGATCCCTTTGTGCTAAAGCCTTTTGTTGTGGGGATTTCTTTTAAAAGTACACTTTAGATCCTTTTACTTGTGTGTCCAGTGGTGGCCCAAAAAGAAGAAAACGCCCCAGATTCCTAAATCCAAAGAACTGTGACAAGAAAAACAGCGGATGACAACTTGGTTAAGAAGTCTTCTGTGACTGTTTTCACAATCACTAAGCCACAGCCTAACGAAGTCCCAAAGCTGGCACATGGCTCTTTCCACCTGCAGGCCCATTTGGGTAGAACACTGCTCAGTCTCCGTTCTCTGACAAGCTGGCACCCTGGGAGCAATCTGGCACCCCTGCTGTGAGTGCCTCATGGGACGCTTTTCCCCTGCCACTCAGAAAGGCACTCTTGCGGTCTGCAGGTCAGCAAGGGACACAGGAGCAACAGTCCAGGTCTCTCCACACTGGGCACAACCGGATCTATCCATCGGCACGAGAGCTGCAAGGGATCAACCGTCAAGCCGGGTGAACTCTGACACACCTATCGCTCACTCTTCTGTAGGCTTGAGGCGTCAGTCCCCAAAGCATGTGCCCATGGGGACAGAAAATAAATGCCAAGCAGAAGTGGAAGAAAGAAGAACGTCGCCCTAGAAACCACACTGTGTGGAAGAGCGTGAGGAGGTAAAGGACAGTGAGCTCTTAACAGCAAGTCCCCACGCTCATCGTCCCCTGAGTGGAAGTGTTAGAATGGATCACAGGTGGCACGGGGTGGGCAGCCGACTGCAGGTGTGTGCACACTGCCAGACACAGCCAGCGTCCAGGCAATTCCCTGTTGTTTGCTTCTATTTTCTTAGCTTATGCCCGCTCTGTTCAGTACCAACAGAGAAATAAAACCCGACAGTGAAGCATGTCTCTTGAATCACCTCTGAGCTCCTTTGCTGCCCCCCCCCCCAAAAAAATAGTAAGGAAATCTGAGAGCCACCAACAAATCAGGAAGACTGTCTGCTGCCTGTCAGGCTGAGAAAGACAGGACGCGTGCGTGTGTGTGTATGTGTGTGTGTGTGTGTGTGTGTGTGTGTGTGTGTGTGTGAGGGTGTGAGGGAGGAAGAGAGAGAAATTGAGCGACAGAGAGACAGGCAGATGGGGAGACCAGGGTGCGGACAAACAGCACCTGCTGTGGCTGTGGCTGTGTGGCCCCGACAGCCTCGTACTGCCACAGTGGGGCTTTTCAGCGCTGGCCAAACCCAGAGGACGTGGCGCCAGGACTGAGGCTGCCCGTCCTGGGTGCGAGTGCTGCACCCTACGGGGGAGCCTCCACAGAAGTAAGGGAGAGAGGAGGGCTCTGGGGGCCCTTGCTGCATGCTGCCTCCTGCCCCGATAGCTGCCTCTCCCCGCCGTGGCCCTCTGCCACGCCAGCCAGCCTTGGACCCAGCTGATTACGGAGTGAAACCTCGGCCACCAAGAGCCACAGTAACCCTTCCCTCCTTGAACTTTAGGTGTAACTTCAGGTGTGCTTTGTTCCAGCACTGAGAAAGTAATTAAGGCAACATCTAGCACACATTTGGGAAATTATAGAATGTGTGGCATATATTGTATTTATAAATCCCCACAGTGATTTAAAAAAGGAAAGGTTGAACTGGCCCTCCATCTGTAGCTCTATCAGGAGTTCGGGCTGCACCAGCTCTCCACAGACAGATGGGGCTGGCACGTGACCAGGAGATCCCCATGACCATGGCTCCTGTTGAGCACACATGCCCTCAAAACAACCCAGGACCTCCGGGGCCCATGGTGGGAGGTGCTGGGCGTTGCTGATGAAGCCACTGGCACATTTTGACCACAGAGCTGGTTCTGCCAAGGTGTCTGACTCACCACACAACTTGCTAGGCACTGATTCCACCTCCTGCGATACCAGCTTCCTGCTGGGCAGGGTGAGGTGGGGGCTGCTCTCTCCCCCCAGCTGGCAGCCATACCCTGGGACACCATGCACGTCCGTGGACCCTCCCCCCAAGCCCCGGGCTCTCTGAGGCAGGGCTCTGAGGGGACAGTGTTCTGGCCTGCAGCGGGGTCCAAGGGGAGCAGCCCCAGTCTGCCTCACAAAGGGGCCACTGATCACATCCGGGCCCTCATTAGCACATTAAAGCTGCTCTGTGCTCCGCTGAGCAGCTCTGCCCACTCTCAGTCTCTGTGCAGCCTTCCAGGGCTTCTGGAGAGTCACTAACCATTTCCCAATGCCGTCAGCCTCCTTGAGCCCAGGCCCACCTAGCCCAGCCCTGCCAGGCTTGGCACACGGAGGGCCTCATGCCATGGGGTGGGGGCGCCTTGCTAAAAATACAATTAAGTATATCCAGGGAAAGAAGGGAGAGAGGGGAGGAGAGAAGCAGCCAGGGCCCCTCGCAGGCAGAGGGGTTTCATCTGCGGCTCTGACAGGCTCACAAGACAGGGGCTCACAGAGCAGTGGCCAGTGACCCAACAGAAGCCCATTTCATGCAAAAGGCACAGGCCACCAGGTACCACAGCCTCAGCGACAGCACAAAGCCATGAAAACGCAGCCTCTCCTTGTGACGTTGTGGCCACAACAACAACTCAGTGATGCTCGGCTGTTCTGAGTCCTCTCCCAGTGTCAGCTCAGTGAAAACTCCAAACATCCACGGAAGAGAACTAGGCGGTGGTACCTGGCTTCCAAATGACAGTGCTAGAGCCGCAAGCTGTCCCCACCAGGAAGATGCCACCTGGCTCTCTCCAGGAAACCCTGTCCCCTAGGCCACGTCCTCCAGGTGACTCTAAGTGCATCTTCTTATCCTCGCGCCGAGTCACCAGACCGAGTCCTCTGAGCGCCTTGCCCTGGACGGTCTCTCCCCGCGGGAGCCCCTGGACCCTGGCCAGGAGTCTCAGCAGCAGGGCTCCTTCCACCCAGAAGCCCTTCATGCACAGCACTCGTGGGGGTGTCCGCTTTTACCCTTTTCACACCCAGCACCGCTGTCCGCCTCACCAAGCTTCTCTGAGCTCCTAGCACCCCACTCACGGGTCTGTGCCACAACGGGCCTCCTGCTCCCGGTGGGGCCCTCCAGACCTGTGCTCCACAGGTGGCTTCCGGGACCCCCCCTATGCCTCAGCAGTTGGTTGGTGGGGTCTCTCACCAAAGCCCATGATCTTGACCCCAAGTCAAAGCTCCCATTCCTCCCCAGAACCCCGGCCCCAGTGTTTCCCTCAGAGGCACCGATCGAACTTGCCAAAAGGAAGCTCTGGACTTGACCCACCAGCTGTCCCCCTGCTGGTCTTCCTCTCCTATCAATGGCCTGTTACCCACGTGAGGCGGACTCGGTGTGCGGCCCCTTGGACCCAGACGGAAGCACTGGAGCTGCTCTTCTTCCAGAGATCACCCAGCCAGCCCCAGCTCTCGGCTCCAGTGGAATTACTCCCGCCGCGATGGTCTGCCTAACCCCACCTCACCAGGGACAGGCTGCTCTCGCCCCCTACCCTAGAGACCCACAGCTCTCCCTGGCCAGTCCCCAACAGCAGCCACGGAGTGGGCTTTTCTAAGCTTGAGCCTGACGCTCCCTGCCTCCACCTTCTGTGTGCCCCTGTCCTCGTAGGCCTGCCCGCCTCCCTCTTGGCCTTGGCCCCAGCCTTTGTTCTTCCCAGTCTGCGGTGGTGTCCTAGCCTGGACAGCCTCCTACTGTCCCTCAGGGCCAGATTTTTCTGGTCATTCTTTTTAGAGAGCTCCAGTGCCACCTCTGCAGATCACCAAAGTTAAAATGCTACCAGTCCCTGTGCGACACCGGCCCACACTGATTCTCCGCACGGCATGGAGTGCAGTACCATAGCGGATCTTTCCTGTTTATTTATTTCTGCTGTACCAGGGATCAAACCCAGGACCTTGGGCTTGCGAGGAAGGTGCTGCCTGGGCTATATCCCTGTCCCCCACCCAGGGCCTACTGCCTCCCAGCCCTCCGCACACAGCATGCAACCTACCCGGGCGCAGGGCTCCCCCACTGCTCTGTGAACACCCACGGCGTGCAGTCTGCGCCTCCCCGTTGCCCCGTGAGTGTGGGCTGAGCGGTGCCTGCTCGGGGCTCCTCAGGCCAGGAGGTGAGTGGCGTCACGTCACTGATGCAGCCATGACCTGCCCTCTTGCCGTGCAGATCCGGTCTGCTCTCCAGTGGGTGACCCCCACCCCCAAGACGGTCCTGTCACGTACAGTGCCCCCCGCCGCATGCCCTGTGCCCCTTTCCAGGTGGGTCCCTGAATGGGATCTCATGGTTCCCAAGGGAGGGCCAGCTGCACTGGGGCCTCAACAGTGCCATCCACTTTCCTTCAGGGGCATAAGGCGCCTGAGGACACCGACTCAGGAAGAGCAGCTCGACGCAGTCACACACCATGTTGACTAGGCTCTGCCATCTCTGGGCTGGGCTGTGGCGCACAGCAGGCAGCAGGGACACTGGGGAAGAGAGAGGCAGGGCTGGACCCAGGGTCCCACCCAGGGCCCCCAGACCTCACTTCCTCTACAAGGTCACTTCCTAAAGGGTCCCCCACCTCTGCATGGCCCCGCCAACTGGCAGCCGGTGGGCCACAGAGGGACCTGGAAGCTCCAGAGCCCGGCATCCCACACGCTGGCCAGAGTGCCCTCTGCATGCATGTGCAAGGCCACGACCAGCACTGCCTGACGTCCACAACTGGGGACCTGCCTGGGAGGAACCGCGCCCCGCGCCTACTCGGGGCCGCCCCGCGTGCTGTCCAGCCCAGCCCTGTGCTTCCGGAACATTCTCGCGTAAACACAGGTTGCTTTCCCACTCACCCCGAACAATGCTTCGTAAAATACAATAAAAATCGATTGTAAGGAAAAGGAAGTGGCAGAAAATAAAATCCAAATCCAATACCCAGTTTTAAACTGTAAAGCAAAAGATGCAGCGTTCTGGGAAATGCTGCAGACATTCCTAAGCTCGCAAAGTGGCTTCGGCCCTGCTCCAGTGGGGTCACATCACCCGAGCCAGGCAGGGGTCCCCAACACCCTCAGAAGAACAGACCAGTACCAGCCCTCCCACCAGACTGGGCTGCACTCCCTGCAGCATCTGACACCAGCCTCGGGGCAAAGGGGCATCAGACACCCCTGTCTCCAGGGACAGGGCCCTTCCCAGCTCCCCTCTCCTGTCCTCCCTGCCCTGGAGCTGGTCCAGATTCTGTCCAAATCCTAGGACAAGCCCTAGGCTCCCATCTCCTCCCTGACTGCAGTCCCCTCCTCGCCAGCTCCATGCCCAGCCCCTTTCCTTTCCTCTGACCTCAGAGTGGACCCAGAACCCATGCTTGGGCCCAGCTCTCAATAGCCAGGAATGGTAACTGTGACTAGGAGGTCCGCCATCCTCTGGCCCCATCCCACAACTCCAGCACCCTCCGTTCACACCCACCAGGCCCTCTGGCTGCACACAGCACCCCCGCCCCACCTGCCTGGCCTCAGCCTTCTCCCCTAGCCCCAGACTGCCAGCCCTGACCACCCATCCTGTCCCAGCCTCTGGACCTCCCACCGCATCCTGGCTCCCAGTGACCTCTGACCCCACCTTGGCCTGGGACTGCCCGTCCCATTCTGGCCCCACAAGGTGGCTGAGTGTTGCCAGTGTGTAAATGCTTTCTGAAAACTCCCTTCTCTGGAGTGAGGTGACAACAACCTATGAAGACACAGACAGGATTCAAATTTGTGCTTTTTCTTCTAACACTGATGTTAGAGCACCATTCATGGCTGGCCTTTGTTTTTGTTGTTTTATTTTGTTGTTGTTGTTGTTTTTCTTCTAAGTTCTAAGTGAAAGAAGTTCAGTTGTCTCCAACAGGAATGCTCTCACCCGTGGTTGTCTGGTCCATTAAATGTGCTACAGTGGAGTCTGACGAGCAGTAGACCCTGGGCGAAGGCTGCCCAGGGCTGAGTGGACAGGAGAGGAGAAGGAACTTGTCTTGGCTGCAAGGTCGCCATGCCCTGTCCTGCAAGGCTGCCATGCCCTGTCCTGCAAGGCCACCATGCCCTGTCCTGCAAGGTCGCCATGCCCTGTCCTGCAAGGCCACCATGCCCTGTCCTGTAAGGCCACCATGCTCTGTCCTGCAAGGTCACCATGCCCTGTACTTTCTCGGCACTGTAAATCCAGACATAAGTAACCTGATTTGCTTTAACAGATCTACCAAGCCCTTATTCGGTTGTTCTACGTCTGCTTAATCCATCTGTTTAAAGTGGAGTATAATAGGAACTGATGGCTGTGGTCTCAGAACTTGCAACTTAAGGTTTTTTCTCAACCATCACAAAATCACCTATGTAAATATTCCTAGGGAAAGTTTAGGATGTAAACTCAATAGAAAAAATTTTTTAAAAATAACGTATGGAAACAAATTACACCCATATGTACACTGATTGAGACATGACATTTTTCTAGGAGAACATATTCTGAGACATATTTATTTTTATTGTTTCCCTTGACATTTCTTATGAAATTGTTTAACTCTCATACACTCAAGCAGTTTCTACATAAGGCCAAAATGTCAGAGCAAGACATTAGCATGGATTGCATATTAAGCAGCTTATTTACATGATGTCAGGGTCTGGACCCTTGGAAGCCTCCTTGACTAAGATGACGGATCACAGCTCCTAGCTCTGACAGCACCACGCATCCAGGTTGCCCAGGTGAACGCTCAGGTCCTCTGGCCCAAGCGTGACATCCAGCTGCCTGCACCTGCTGCGAGTGTGCCTCAGCATGGACCTTGCTGCAGTCAGGAGCTGCACAGATACTCATGGTGTCCCCGTGGGTGGACTCAGCTTGGCCTCTCAATCACACTCTCCTAGATGTACGACCCAGAGGTAGTGTGCTTGAGCAGCATGCGGTGAATGCTCATTGACCTAAACCCAAAGGAGCAAAATCTCTCACCTAAAACCTGGCAGTGGGACTTTCACTTTCTGCATCTTACTTTTAGGAGAAATAGCAACTCAATGATAAATCACCTTGCATTAGGTACCTTTGGAACCACGTGGGCAGCCAGCTCCATTTCCTGTGCTCTCTACCTCTACAAAACTGTACAGTAAACATATAGTCTACTGTGATGTCCTGGAGGTGCTGAAGAATTCTGAGAAAGTAAGAGGTCAGAGCAAGTTACACAAAGCATGTCCACTGGACTCCACATGGGATGTCTGGAAATGCTTCGTCATCCTCCAAGATAACACTCTTTGATATGAACATTCGTTTCTCCAAGCCCTGTGAACAAATACAAGTCCCAGATGATCTTTTCATTCACTTTTGCAATTCTGTTCTTTTAGTATAAAAAGGGAGTTGCATCCTTCAGACATGCTTTATTTACAACCAATCCTGGAAAATGTCTGTTTTCAGTCACACAATGGGCTGCAAGTGGAATATTTTATATTAATTACCCTCATTACCAGCTGACCTTCCTCTTCATTCTGACAGCTGCTAGGAAGAGAAACCTCACGAGCAGCTCCTTCCCAAATGCCCTTGTGCTTGCCAAGGACACCCACACGGCCGTTGGACCGCCTCAGCCGGTTAGGTATAGCTCTGCCTGCGGGCAGCTGTCCACAAGGGCTGTCACTGGTTCACAATGCTCTATCCACCTTAGAAAGGACTCAGAAAGGCCACTTGGGCACACTGACCTGTCTTACATGGTACCTTCCCACCTGGACATCGACTTTATGCAGGATTGCTGGCAGTTTCCTGTGCATTACCATTAATGCTTCTTGATTTATAACTTAAAACACTTTCCAAAATTCAAAAATGAATACATCTAAGTCTGTGTTGGAAATGCTTTACCAATCAAATGAGTGCATGCCTGTGGGTCAGCAGGGGCTCCGGAGTAAGGATTAGACGTCAGTACCACAGAACTCAAAGGAGTAAAAGTTCCTCTGGAATGGAAGACACCTCATCATGTGTCTCTCTGGGAAGAAACTAGATCAACACTAGAAATTCCTGGTTATTTTTGTGAAGAAATAAAAATGATATTCAAAGGAGAAAAGATAGAAAGGAACACATATGTAAAGTGCAAGATAAGTAGCATTTGTTATTCAAAAACTTTATTAAATTCAAGGTCAGTGAGGATTCAGGACATAAGAGAACCTGTGCTGTAACATCCTATAATCAGTGGTGTCCCAAATTTTCTGTTCAAGGAGATTATGGGGCCACAGAGGAAAGGAATTGACGATGTATAGTGTGACTAAGGAGAGTCACCTAAGGAGAAACATCTTCTCGGGCTTGCCCAGAGAGCAAACTGGCCAAGCAATGGCCATGACTCATCCAGATGGCTGACATTGACAACAGTTCTACAAAGCACTGTACATGGTTTCAAAGTAAATCCTGAGGGGATTTGACTGACCTTGGGAGATAAAAAAAGTTACATGTTCTGTTATACAGGTCTTGCTTTAACTTGCCCTTAACTATCCAGCGGCAAAGTTTAACCACCAGGCATAAAACATAAAGCTAGATTAGTATGCTCAGCTGTAAAAGGCTTAAATCAGTAGCTTCCAACATTGCTAGTTCTGCCAATAATCCATTTTGATTATGGGATGCTGGACTATGTATACAATTACTTTCTCTTAGTTCAATAAGAAGAAATTTTTTGTACCAACAATGATTAGAAAAATTGTCATGTCTGCACCCTGTGCTCTGTATAACTACTACGGGGACAACAATATGCATTGTATCAATTATCGAGAATGTACTACTAACATGCTTTGAAAATGTCACATTATTATTTCTTATTAAAAGTAATTTTAAAATAAGTAGAAAGACCCAATATATTTAGAAAATTTATGAACTAATTTGAGAGGCGATCCTTTCGGTGTTTTCCTAGACAGCTCAGTCTCTGCCCCTACATGCTTAAAGGAGTGGGTGGATCAGCAGTTCCTGTGCAAGGATCATCACCTTTGGGCCATGCAGTATTTTCTCTTATTGTATCCTACAGGACTATGGCAGGTAATAGATACTATTCTGCCCTAAAAAGTGAGTGAGCAACAGCTTGCAAAATATTTTCCTGTCTGAATTACATTGTTTCACATCTCTGCAAATCATCTTCTTGAGTTTCTTGCTTTCCATTGGAATGAAACAGGGAAGATTATTATCACACATCCTATTTACTGGCTTAAAAGAAGGACCATGTAGCACCTGCTCTCCCATCAGGCCTTGGGTGCCAGCACATTCCAGTCTAACCACCTTGAAGAAAAGAAGCAGACTGTTAGACTCTCCAAGTGTCAGCACCACGTGCAGCAGATGAGCTCAGGGACATAGTGTGGTGCAGGAGAGAGAGGTCAGGCTGATTCTGTGAAGGTATGAAGGTGACACTTGACTCCCACGCTAAGCTTTTAGAAAGCAAGTATCTTCTATTGATTATCACTTGGTGTTTCTCTCATATCCATAGGTAGACAGTACATCGGGACTGTGTGTTTATGCTCCCACCTCTGTGTTAACAGGTGGCTGCAACCAGTGGCTGGACAACTCACTACCCAGCCTGACTGCTCAGCCTAACACCTTGGCCCCACGGTCCCATCCTGACCCCAAAGTAATAGATTCTATGAAAGGGAAAGAAATAATTCAAAGGGAAAGAACAACTGTGTTGAGGGAAAAGAGAAAGGCAGGTAGGAAGGAAGAAAGGAAGGGAAGGAAGGAAGGAAGGAAAAGGAAAGGAAAGCAAAGGAAAGGAAAGGAAAGGAAAGGAAGAAATATATATGTCTATACACAGGATAGCTTAGATCATTGCACCACTGATTTCTGCTGGTCTATTGAAAGGTGCAGTTGATGCTCAAATTATTTTTTTCTCTGTCCCTTTTGATGTTTTATAATTTTATGACCAGTTTTTGCACGCTTGTGTCTGGTCATCTAAACAACTAGTTTGAAGACAACAACAGGCAATGTAACAGCCATTATTGAATTCCTATCATTTTATTTAGTGAAATTCTGTATCATTTCTAATTTGGGATTCTTTTAGCTATTTTTTATTCTTTTTAAAAGATAATAGTGATTTAAAAGGGCAGCAAGAGCTGAGGGTAGGGCAGCACCCTGTCCTCTGATGCTGAGACCGCGCTGAGCTTACAGCCGGAAGTCACCAGCTGGCTGCATGCATGCCAGACGCCAGGCCAGGATTTCTACACTGGCTCCACACTGCTGCACCTGGAGCGACCTTCTTCCGGGAACCAGGTTGCTGCACACCAGAGGTAGTAGACAGACAGAAACTCAAGACTAGTGGGTCAGGTGATAGAAGGGAAGGGTGTGGAAGGATTAAGGAAGGAAGTGGAGGAAAGAGAAGCGCGACATGAGCAGAGCTGGACGCTCTAGATAATGAGCAAAGGTGCCCACAGGAGGCCCTGTGGGCCTGCCTCCGGCCCCCGCCATCCACTCAGCATGCTGTGGGGCTCAAGCCAGGGGTGAGAGTTCCCCTCACCCCTCCCACCTCATTGGCCCCACACACTTGCTCAAGCTCACTTGCCTGGCTGCCACCATTCATACTGTCTTATAGCTGGCATCAAAACTTGCTCAGAAAATGTATTCCGGGGTGCAGGTGATAGCTCAGTGGCACGGTGCCCGCCTGCCAAGTGCAAGGTCCTGAGGTCAATTACCAGTACCAAAAAGGAAAGTATTCCAAAAATACACTTTAAATATATCCTGATTGGTCTGTCTTAGTAGGGATCTTCTTCTCTCAGGAGCTATTTTCTTCTGCCCCTTAAAGATAATGAAAAGCCACTCGTCCAACACAAAATAGGATTTTAAAAATTCTGAAGAACTTTGAAAGACATAAATAATTATTCTCAGCTCAAGTCCCTTTCATGCACAGAGCTGGGAAGAAGCCCCTGTGGCCCAACCTGAGTCTCAGTCCATGCCTGCACACTCAAAAAAGCCACAGTCATGTCCCAGGTCACCAAGGCTGAGGCAAGCACAATCGTCCCGACTTTAAGGTTCAACAAGGGTGAGGTGGATAAGCGAAAAGATGTCCAGTTTTCTCTTTTTCAAGAGTCTCCTTCAGGATTACCCAATTCTCAAGATCAGGGTAGGTGAGAGAAGGTTATTGTTACTGAACATATTTCACAAATGAAAGGATATACACCAGGACATGTGCTGTGTCGCTAGCCACGTGGCTGCCTAGGGACAAAGAAGTGGCGACCACCCAGAGTCCTGCAGCCCGCCTCAGTGCTCCTGTCACCCTGGACCCTCAGACTCCTTCACATCACACATGACACATCAAGAAGTAACTGCTCTGGATCTAACTAACTGATAAAGACCGGCGAACTATTGCATTGGAGTTTTCCAGCTTGATGGGAAACTTAATAATTTAAAACATTCTGCTTAAATTTTAAATTACCATGCCCAATCATTTGCAATTCAAAAAACTACAGGGGTTACAAGGAACAGGAAAGCAGATAACAAATACTGATCCATCACCTTCATTTACCGACTTACTCTCTATTAGATGCGATCATTTTGGAGTGTGTGATTCTGAGGTACAAACGACAGGGAAGACGGGCTTCCTACCCCACCTCACGCCGCGCTTGCTGAATTCGTGGGCAGTAGCAGATGGAACATGCCCAAGGGTCCGCTCCTAACTTATTATGCACGCCGAATCTGCACGGGGCTCTCTTCTGAAAGGCTTCTGCACTGACATAATACAGCTCCGCTACCCCCCAAAAGGGTATTTCCCCGCTCCCGCGGCCCATACTCCGCGCTCGGCACAGCTCGCAGCCCCACGGTCTGTGTGGCTTCTGGGGGAATCTCGGCCACCCACGGTGCCACTCGCGCACTGCGCGCACAGCCTCGGGGAAGCTCGCACGCCCAGGCTTCCCCTGGTCGGTCGCTCCTGGGTCACGCTTCCCACTTGGCCAGGGTCTTTCTTGCATCCCTAGCAAAGCGGCGGCCCAGGGCGGGACTCCGCTCCGGGGCTCCGCGACTCCGGGGCTCCGGGGCTCCGGGGCTCGGGGTCCCCACCCTCGCCCCTCTGCCCTGCCAATGCACTGCGCAGACCCGGCTGTGGCGGCGCCGGTGACGCCCGGCCTGCGCAGCCCGGGGACAGCGCGGTGTCGCCGGCTCGGACCCCGCTGTCCCCGCGCCCCCGCACAAGGCGTGCGTTCCTCTCGGCCTGAGCCCCAGCCCCAGCCTCAGCGGCCGGGCGGTGAGCAGAGAGGAGCGTCCTCGTGCGTCCCAGGGGCCCCCGCGGGTCCTGGCAGCCCAGCGCCCGGCGGCTCCCGCCTCTCCAGGGCGAGCGCCGACCTAGTGCAGCGGGCGCGGGGGCGCGGACCCTCCCGAGCCGCCCGCCGCATCCCGCTCTCGGCCCGGCGAGGCCAGGCCCGGCCCGCTCACCTGCTGAGCGCTCTGCGCAGCCGCTGGCGCACCCCGGCGCGCGGGGACGCGGACAGGCCGCTCTCGGAAGGCAGCGGCTCGATGGTGGTCACCACGGGGCCCGGCGCGGCGGGCGGCTCGGGCGGCGACATCGCGGTGCTCACTGAGCGGCGGGGCGCATGGTCGGCGCGGGCTGGGGGCGGGGCGGCGCGCACCCGGCGCCGCGGTCCCTCGCTGCTTGCGCCGCTCCTTGCTCCTCGCAGTCCGGTCCCGGCCCGGCTGCGCCGCGAGGAGGCGGCGGCGGCGGCGGAGGAGGAGGCGGAGGCAGAGGAGGAGGAGCCCGGCCCCGCCTTCCTCGCCTGGCGCCGTCCGCGTCCGCGGAGCCCAGACCCGGAGCGAACGGAGCGGGCGGGGACCCGAGAGCGGGCTGCGCATGGCTCCGCCGGGGGGCGCTGCAGAGCCGATCCCAGCCCCGAGCGGGATGGAAGGGACCCGAGCCTGACCCGGGGACCCGAGCCTCATGGAGGGTACTCGAACCTGCCGGAGAGGAACCCGAACCTGACGGAGGGTTCCCGAACCGGGACTAGGAGACCGAGCCTGACGGAGGAGACCCAAACTGAGACAGGATTCCGAGCCCGGGTTCCCTAACCTGACAGAGGGGACCCCGAGCCTGATGGCGGGGAGGGGACACGAGCCGGATTGAGCGAGCCAAGACTAAAGAAGCCGCCCTTCAGCCCTCAACCAGGACCACGAAATGAACGTGGGGATCTGGCCGGGTCTGCGCCCTGTCCGCTGGGCGGCGCCGCGAGAATCCTGACGCGATTGTGTTACAGACCCGCCTCCCCACTCCGGACAGAGGCGACCTGGAGCGGGTGGGGTCTGTGCTTCGCTCTATCCCGGGGCGCTTCGGGGATCCCGGCCTGACCCCGGTCCAGATCCGCGTCCGGAGAGACACCTGGGTGGGGGTGGGGAGACCCGGACTGGCCAGTTGGGCGCCGAGCCCCGCTTGGGGGTGCGGGAGGCTGCGGGGATCCTGACCCAGGCCCGGTTCCCGTCAGGGCTCCTCGCTGCGGTGAGGACGACCACTGGGCCCTGCACACGGGTGCCGGAGTCACAGGTGGCAGCGGCCGCATCCCTGGCTTCAGCTGGTGTCCCGAACACCACACCTACACGACTCGGAGGAATCCCCGCTGACAGAGGGGATCTGAAGCCTTGGCCCCCCCACTCGCCCAGGGCCGGGAGAGCGAGCCTTCTGCTCGCACCTAGCACTTGCCACGGAATCGTAGGTGGCTCTTCGTGCAGCCAGGGCTGGTGCCCTGTCAAGGATGAGACCCAAGGGTCAGCAGCCCTGTGGGAGGCCTGGGGCAGGACCACGCCTGCGCCCAAGGAAACTTCCCTGCAGGTTTACAGCTGCGGGTAGAGCCAGCTCCCAATTAGCGAGTGTCTCTGAGGAGAGAGATTTTATAAAATATTCTTTACCTGGCCTGTCTGCGCGGGATCTTGAAGCAGGGATGCCGCGCACTTGAAGCGCTTTCCACTTCCCTGCGGCATGGACACACGGTTGCTCCGAGTGGGGTTCGCGTGGACGTTTATTCACGCAAAAGCGTGCTGGCACCGCCGCTCGGGCCAATTGCTCACAGAACCAGCAAATTAAAACCTCCTGGTCCAAGGACTTGCAGAAGAAGGGCGTGGCGGGGAGCAGACAACATTTAGGAAAGGAAGTCGGCGGAGGAGGACAGAGAGAAGATGGGAGGAAACGAGCGGGACACCTCTGCTCAGTTCACCAGGACGCTTTTTTTACGGGTTCTTTTTTTCTTTTCTTTTTTTTCTTTTTTCTTTTTTTTTTTTTTTAGGGCTGGCTCAGCATGTGGTGCCAGGATCGAACCGCGGTCCCTGCAGCAGCCTAAGCTTTCCTAAGCAGGTGCTCTAGACCACTGAGCCATCCTGCCCGGCCCCTACAGGTTCTTTTTAAAGGAAAAATTAGGCGAAAGGGTGCCCACAAAACCTCGCTACTATGTAAAACGTCCCTCAGCTCCTCTGCTAACTCTTCATTTTCGTAGCTGACTTGAAGTCCTATTCCTTCTCAACAACCTTTCATGCTGGAAGGTCCACAGCCCTGACAAACATGGGACAGCCTAAAAACTGTCACACACAGGATCACACCTTTCACCTTGGGGACACATTCCAGCAGACTGCAGTCAGGCAGCCCTGGGGGGACTAAGTCCAGCTGGAGCAGAGGTCTTGCGGGGCTGCACCTGGCTCGGGGCCACCTCAAGGTCTGCCTGCGAGACCCCGGCCTCTCCCAAACCCCTGCCCATCACACCGACTTTCTTTTCCTCTGAGAGTTTCCATCACAGCTTGGTGCTACATCTGCACTTCAGTGCCTGCTTTTGTGTCTGGTCATCTCTTCAGAGAGATACTACTGAATCCAGATGATCCAAATCTGCCCTGAGTCAGGCAGGGAGAAGACAGCCGGAAGTGGAGAACCTCACTTCTGTGGGTAGGGAAAGTGCTCAGGACTCTCAAACCTTCCCTTGAATTTCCCACAGGGGGAGGGCAGCACCAGAGCCCGCCTCCATGCTACATTCCATGCTCATCTCTAAGCGTAGATAGCCCTCAAGACAGGTAAGCAGGTGTCCAAGGCAGAGGCCACCATGCTGGTCTGACAGTGAAAAGGAAGCGTGCAAGGAGGCCTGCCCCTCCTTCCTGCTGTGTCTTATTGGTCCCCCGCCCTCCATGAGCTCTTATCCAGAGGAGGATGACGAAGACAAAGGGTTGAGGAGGTGTGTGGCATAGGCCCTGGGGTCAGGCTCCAGGTCCCTGACATTTCTCTTGGTGCCTGGTGGCCTCACAGCTGTCCCCTTCCACAGGGCTTCTCTGCTTGTTCTGTTGCAGCACTGGTTGTCTCCCAGGACACATGATAGCTCCTGCTGAGTCCTGGAAACAAGCAGCACTTACCTTGGTTGCACTCTGAATGGCTCGTCCTGAGACATTCCTATCCCACTGGGGAGGGGGCACTGCAGCTCAGTTCTGGATCTCAGTGGCACCAAGCCTTCTGACTATTTTGTTTAGTGTGGACCCCACCTGCATATGATGCTACACAAGCTTCAGAATCACAGCCCGAAGTGGCTGATGGCCCTCAGGTGGCTGAACACTTGCCCTGAGTTGCTGTTGCAAGTGCCTGGGGCCCCTGCACCTGGCCTGTGCCATTCCCCTGGCATCTTCCTTTCTCACCTGAGCCTGACTGAATGTGCCCCACAAGTGTTCTAACAGGGCTCACGTCACAGAATTAGACTCACCTAGGAGACAAGAAAGCTAAGCAAAGGAGGTGAGGAACTTGTGAGGGAAGGCATAGAGTGGGTTGTCTTCACATCCGCATTCAAGCCATGGGCCAGACAACTAGGGTTTCAAAGCACAAAGCTTCAGTGAGTGTGTTCCTCCAAGAAGATGACCCAGGTGGCATCCAGAGACACACATCCACAAGCAAAGCAGGGAAACACCACAGGCCGCAGTCCACAGGCTGTTCACACATTTATCCTGCTTCCTCTTGTTTGTGAACTATTTTGTTATGAACTTTAGAAACATACTCCTGTAGCCGGGCGTGGTGTTGCACGCCTGTAACCCCAGCACTCGGGAGGCTGAGGCAGGAGGATCAGTGTGAGTTTGAGACCAGCCTGGGCTACGAAAGTGAGCTCAAGGCCAGCCTGAACTGCATAGCGAGACCCTGTCTCAAAAAGAAAAAATAAAAAAGAAAGAAAGAAAGAAAGAAACATGCTCCCTTAGAAATGTGCTCCACCTCAGAGCCCAGCTAGCCGACTGTAATCAGCCTTTCCTGCTCAGATGAAGGTCTATAGGAGGAGGTTGGTGTTAGGAGTTGTGAATAAGGACTCAGTTTTCTGGGTCAGACTACATCTTGATAGGTCTCAAGCCTTCCAAGTGTTCACAGACATTCCATTTCCCAAAGCAGTTGTAAGCAGGGTACATCTTTGTTATTGTCTTTGTCAACAGAAGCTCACTGTGTTTAGTGCAGAAACTAATTCATTAATTTCTTCAATGGATCAAAGTTAGTTTAACGTCTCGATATAGTCACACAATCACTGTGGAGGACTGGAGGTGCAGCTCCTCCCGGTGTGTGCAAGGCAGCAGGGTGCTCCCCAGGTGACAGATTTCCTCAGAAACCCTCACCACTCACAGCCACTTCCCAGTTATCTGTAAACAGTGAGGCAAAGTCCTCAGCAAACCTCAGGTACCATGTTTGTAAACTCATTATCAACTTTATGGAAAATCAATACTTATATAGCAAATTAAAAATTGTAGACAAATACTGAAATGCAAAAGATGTAAGATGTAGAGAGAGTGAATTTTAGAGAAATATTTCTGACATGGATATATAACATGAGATTAATAATATATTGCACAGTGTAAAAAATTATTTACAAGCTGAAAGGAATATAGCAATAAAAATTGTCTAAAATAAACGAAGAGTTTACAGATCAGTCATATAATAGTTCACTCTATGCCAAAATCAAGAAACGTATACTCATATAATTAGAACTCTCAAAGTAGAAAGAGGTAGGAAATCAATATTAAAAGATTTAAATTTTCTGAATTCAGTTAAAATTATTGCACATTTCCAAGAAAAATTAACCTTTTGCACAAGAAATATAAATAAAATCATACCAAAATACACAAAAAATGAAATTATCCAAAACTAATTATAAAGCAAAAGATCATTAAAGCACATACATAGAAAAAATATGAACTATGGAAGAACAAAATTAAATAGCATCTTATTCCACATTAGAAAAAAAAAAGATGCCGGGCGTGGTGGCTCACGCCTGTAATCCCAGCACTCGGGAGGCTGAGGCAGGAGGATCGGTGCGAGTTCAAGACCAGCCTGGGCTACAAAAGTGAGCTCAGGACCAGCCTCAACTGCATAGCCAGACCCTGTCTCAAAAAGAAAAAAAAAAAAAAGAGCAAGTGGGTAAGAAACTAGACTAATGAATTCAAAGAACTGAAAAAAAAAAATCTGTCCTCATTGAATTTTATACTTAGCAAACATACTTTTCAAAACTAAACATATTTTCCAGTTATGCAAACTCAAAATATTCTAACACCTCCAGACATAGCATATAGAAAATAGCACAGACCATAATCCAGAAGGCAAGAGTAGCTGCTGTATGGTCCTGGATAAAGGATAAAGAGCTCTCAAAATGGGAGTCATGCAGCAGTATGTAAAATATAATTATATTAGATGAACCCACTTAACAGGTCATTGAAGATTTCCACAAACAGTGTCAATCTTATGTCAGGTTATACACATACTTTTTTCATATGTGTGTGTGTGTCTGTGTGTGTGTGTGTAAAAGACAAGGAAGAACTAACATAAAGTTGATGCAATATGGACATGCACATTTCAAGGTTTCTACTACTAGAAGAAAGTATCCTACCATGTTATATGAGTAGATTATAAGTCAAAGAAACAGTATAAATCATAAAACAAAACGAACAATATTCAAAAACTTAATTAGATATTAATTAATTCAAAATTAAATTAACTATTTCAAACTAATATTCCAAGATTAAGATTAAATCATGAGTCCAACTAAGAAGCCAGAATATTGTGAATCATATGTACAAATCTGTGATCAATTCACAGTACATACTTAGTATTTGATTAGGTTAATATATACAAAAATATCAGCTAAGAAAAAGTTTTCATGATAGTAAAGAATTACTAAGAATATAATATAACACCCTGGTACCGCAAAAAAAAAAAAAAAAAAAAAAAAAGGCAGCAACTTATTGGGGCCGGTGAGATGGTTGAGTGGTCTAAAGTGCTTGCTTAGGAAAGGTTAGGCTACCACATGGACTGTGGTTTGATCCCTAGTACCACATGCTGCACCAGCCCCACCCCTAGGACAGGCTGAGCCAGCCATAAGAGAAAATAACATAAAACTTTACAAAAATACTGGAATGGCAAATATATGACCAGCACCTCTACCAGTTTGGGGATAGGATATCACACAAAGTTCTAGTATGTGCTGGATATAGGCAGTGTCCACGAGGCTTACTAGTAGCGAGGTGTCACTTGTGTTACTGAGGTACTGCTATTTCCTTGATATCCACCCTGTAGACCTGGACAGAATCATGACAGGGTGCAGGAGAAGTCCATTTGTAGAACATGCTGATGGAAATATTTTGCTGCTGTATACAAAAAAATGATTAAAAGACTGCTGTTGTATACCTCTTTTTCTCCTGTGTTTGTTTGCCCTATTTGGTTGGTTCTTTCTATTCTCATTCATGGAGTTATATTGATCCCTCTCCACAATACCTTTTAGTACACTACGTAAGGTTGAGTGTGTCATCATGAAGTTCTTTAGTTGTGGTTTTTTTTTTTTTTTTTTTGTCATGGAAGTATTTCGCTTCTCCATTAAACTTGAAAGAGTGTTTGTGTTTTGAAGGGTATAGCAGTCTGGGTTGGAATTTATTTTCTTGCAAGACTTAAAGTACTTTGCTCCATTCTCTTCTTGACTTTATGGTTTGTGAAGAGAAATCTGCCATTATTTTGATGAGTTTTCCTTTAAATGTGATCAGTTTCTTTTCTCTAACAGTTTTTAGTATACTGTTCCTGTGCTGAATTTCTGGGATCTTGATTATTATATGTCTGGGTGTGATTTTAATGGGGTTGATATTATTTAGAGTCCTATATGCTTCGGTTCCTGAATATCAGATTGTTTCCCCATATTTAGGAAGTTTTCTGCTATTACTTGTGTCCACATTGTTTTTATATCATTTGTGTTGGCTCCTTCTTTCTCATTGATGCCTATTAGTCTTACATTGTTCATCTTTGCATCATCTTGCTGATGTTGAATTATTTTTTCCTGCATGCTAGTTGCTTTTAAGAGACCTTTTCTTACCTCTTCACTAGCCATAATGTTGTCTTCAAGATCTGAAAATCTATTCTCACTTTCACTGAGACAGTTCTGCTAGCTTGTGATTGAGATTTTAACTTCCTGTATAGCACTTTGAAGCAGCTCCATGCATTCCATTTCTTTCCTAAGTTGTTCATTCAAGGATTCCATCATTTTTCTATTTTCCTCTATTTTTTATCAGTGTCTTCTTTAGAAGCACTTGGTACTCCTTTCATTATAGTTATCATTTCTTGTTTTACTTCAGAAATTATTTCTGATCAGATTTCCTTTATACTTTTCTGTAATTGTTTGTTTACTTCAGATGCTATTATTTCAGAGATTTCTGATGTGTGTTTTCCAATTTCTTCTATGCTATTGTTTCCTGAATTTGTTCTGGGAGGGCTTGAGGCCTAGAACTGCATTTTTCTCTTTCTCCTTGTCATTTTCTATATTACTGTCTTCTAACCTTTGATGTTGAGATTTGCTGCAGTTATTACCTTAGCATTGGGTCCAGATCTACCAAGTTCAAACTCATCCAGCTCAGTGTGGCTTGGGGTTGGCTGCTGTGCTCTACTTTTTCCTGCTGCAGCCCTTGGAAGTAAAAACCTACTGTGTTACTCTGGCAAGATGTTCTGCTCCTGGATCAGCTGGGTGGGTCTTGTCTCCAGCCTCTCTGCAGGGAGTTTTGCCTCAGGGGTCTACACCAAGCCTGTCTGTTGGAGGAAAATCTACACAGATGCCTGACCTGGGTGCAGGGTGGAGTGAGGATCTGGAGGGCCCCAAGCAGTCCCGCTCACACGCCAGGCCTGAGTACTGGCCGAGGTGAGCACTATTTTCAACTAATAATTTCAACGTCTCTGTTGTACAACTTAGTGCATAAAATTGTTAACACAGAAGGTTATAAATTATAGCCTTATTCATAGGCTATAGAATGACATAACTGAGGAGACACAATGTTATTCTAGAAACTAGAGCCAATGAAGTCACAGTCACAGTCCCAACTCTGAACTGGCTGTGTTAATTTTAGACAATTGTCTTAAACTTTTTGACTCTCCCTTTCCTAATCTACAAATACAAGTATAATAGTATATGTCTTTTAGGACACACGGAGATTAGCAATAATACATACATATACTTTGACATAAAGAGCATTTAAAAAATGGGTCCTACTTTAGGCCAGCTGGAGTTACTAGTATTAAAATTAACTTTTTGAGGCAAAAAGTAGCAAAATCTGGATAAAATATTGGACAATAAACAGTGTAAGACTTTGATCCTTTAGGGAAAGGAAACACATAAGAAATGAAATATAGTAGCCGGGCCATGTTCATCCCATCTTCCAGCCTGAGGGCATTTTGTAAGCTACAGTCCAGGGAAATAGTGCCAGTCAGCATGGCTGCCTCACTGGAAGGAAGATACAGCATTGGGAGGGATGCTCAGAGCTGCAGCTTAGATTTTGTGGGCAGAATTCAACAACAAAAACAGACCTAAAAGAGACAGAACCCTAATGCCCTGTGAAAGTTCCCTTTGAGGAAATTCCCAAGCTGAATCTATGCAGTTCCAGGCTCTGGGAAATCCTACAGAGCAAGATGCTAACAAGGAACTCAGAGACCACCATGGGAGGGTGAGGTGCTGCTGTGTAGCTCCAGGCACTTCAGAGACCTGGGATGGACCCCCAACATTGGCCAAAGACTCCCGGGAAGGAGACATCTTGGTATAAGAAGGATGTCCTAGCAGAAAATTTGACACCACAGGACTAAAGATGAAGCAGTAGACCATGCAGAGCCTGCAGTCAAACCTCAGCATGGTAAGGGCGAGCACAGGTACCTTGATCAGACCAAAATGGAATGCTCTTGTGAGAAAGGTATTTTATCCAGACTTTTTATTTTTATTTATTTGTTTATTTTTGATACAGAGTCTCACTATGCATTTCTCTTTTTTTTTTTTTTTTGTCTTTTTGAGGTAGGGTCTTGATACGAAGTTCAGGCTGGGCCTTGAGCTCACTTTCGTAGTCCAAGCTAGTCTCAAACTTGCACCAATCCTCCTGCCTCAGCCTCCCAAGTGCAGGGATTACAGGCATGAGCCACCACGCCCGGCTCTTACTATGCATTTCTGACTTGTGGTGATCCTCTTATCTCAGCCTCCCTAGTGTGCTGAGGTTATAGGCATGTGCCACCACACCTGGTTTCAGGGCTGGCCCAGCATGTGGTACCAGGGAATCGAACTTGGGACCTTGCCCATGCCAGGCAGGTGCTTAGGCCACTGAGCTATCCATCCAGGCCTAACAATAACATATTTTTAAATGTTCTTTCCGATTCATGTCATGCCAGCCCCAGAGGGTGAGCAGGCCACCAAAACCAGGTGTGATGACACATGCTTGTAATCCTGGTGCTGGGAAGGCTAAGACAGACAAGTGGATCATTGTGACTCTAAGCTGCATAGCGAGACCCTGTACCAAATAAATAAATACAAGAGTAATATATATGATTATATTTAATATAAGATTAATATATTAATACATACACATATATAAAACTGGGGAAATTATAATTAATGTTGTAAGACAAAATACCTCCCAAAGTCAGGAACAGGTTAAGAATATCATTGCTACTCAGTGCTCTTCTGCAGGAACTAGCCAGCTTGATCAGAAAGAACTGAATCAGCACAGGAAAAAGATTTTTTTTTTAAAGCATGCTGTATACAAGGAACACATTTAATTCAAAAAGCCATTCACAGAATAAAAATGAAATGATGGAAAACAGTATTTTGTGCAACCAGAATGCCAAACAAGCAGGGGTAGGCATCCCATTGTCAGAGAAAAGAAACTTCAAAACAAAACTAAAAGAAGAGGTAAAGAAAGCTACTGCATTTTGGTTGAGGCAACAATTCAGCAGGCAGAGATAAGAATTATAAGCCAGTGTGCCCCACTTCACAAACCAAGCAGTGCTGAGCCTAGTAGAGCAGATAAATATCAGTGCAGGTACAGTGGGGAACCCCAGTGCTCTGTTACCAACCAATCATCTAGACAAAAATGTCAAGGAAGGGATACCCGAGTTGTACCAAGCCTCAGACAGGCGGACTCAGTGGGGACCCACAGAAAGTTCTACCCAGGCTGCAGAACTCGCAGTCTTCTCAGCAGTGCGTCAGCTTCCTCCCAGCTAGACCGCACCCTGGCCCACAGAGTGTTTGAGTAAATGCGAAAGCATTGAAATGACCCCGTGCACATTATCAGATTATGATGCAAAGAGACCAGAAAAGATCGTGGTCCAATGTAATTAAAAATCAGTGCAAAATAAATAATAGAAATAATGCAGACTCATGGAAATTAAGTGGTATACCTTGGAATAATCAGTAGGCCACAAAAAAAAAACGAAGGAAGAAAGTAGACAGTTCCAGGAATCAAACAATAATGCCAGTAAAATGTATTAGGACTTGTTGGATGGAATAAAAGCAATTTGAGGAAGGACATTTATAGCTGTGAAGGCCTACCTCAGAAAAAGAGAGTGCATCCCCCCCAAAATGACCTAATTATGCACCTTGAGGTCCTAGAAAAGCAGGAATAATCCAAATTCAAAGCCAGTACAGGAAAGGAAATTATAAAAATCAGAGAAGATATTTTGAAGCTGTTATTAAAAATCAGCGCAAAGCATAAGTGAATTGAAGAGTTCCTAGAGTGAACAAAATTGACAAATCTTTAGCCAGTTTTGCTAAAACAAAGAAAAATCTGAATCAACACAGTTAAATATGAAAAGGGCAAAATAAGTATAAGCACTACCCAAAGCCAGAAGATTATAAACAGCTACATTGAAAATGTGTACTCTAATAAGTAGGGGAATCCAGAAGAGATTAATAGATTCTTAGGGACAAATGAATTACCAAAACTGAATCACAAAAATGTAAGTAATCCAATAAAGAGCTCTGAAGTTGGAGAAATTTTAAAAAATCAAATAAGAAAAGCCCAGAACCCAGCTGACTCATTGCTGAATTCTATAACAACTTCCACAGAATATCTAAAGCCAATACCCCTCTGATACACTAATGAAACTGAAAGGAAGAGAGTATTCCAAAGTCATTCCTGCGTTATCCTGATTCCAACACCAGACTAGGACCAAACTACAGACGAATCTCTTCAATATACATAGACACAAAGTTTTCTCTAGGGCCAGCGAGATAGCTCAGCAGTCTAAGCACCTGCTTGGCAAGCACAAGGACCCAAGTTCAATTCCCAGTACCTCATGCCATGCCTGTCCCATGCCAACCCAGTAACAAAATGGGCGTGGTGGTGCTCACCTGTCATTCCAGTGCTGGGGAGACTGAGACAAACAGGAGAATCACTACAAGTAGGAGCTGCATAGCAAGAACTTGAACCAAATACATAAACTTTAAAAAAATGTTCTCTAACAAATCTAGACCCACATATACCACAAAGTGCTAGACAGAAGTGGGTCAAAGATCTAAGTGTTAAAACAGAAACAACCTGCTGGAAGGTGAAATAGGTAGAAGCCTTGAAGACGAAGACATAGGCAAACGCTTCCTACGCAGAACTTCAGCTGTACACGCACACACAAATAATAATGTCAGAATTCTACTAGCTGGAGCATATCAAATTTAAAAGCTTCTGGACAGAAAAGAAAACAAGCAACAGAAAAAAGAGACCACCTACACCAATGTGAAAAATTGGTGTCAGCTACTCCTCTGAGAATTAATTTCTAGAACATAACTCAAATAACGAGATCCTCCCCCACATAAAAGAGCCAATAACGCATATGCAACTGAAATGAATAGACACTACTCAGAAGACAAGGTACAAAAGGCCACTCAACACAGTTACAATCCTCAACATCTCTGGCCATTACAGAAATGAAAATGAGAAGACCGTGAGAAGCTGCAAGTTGATTGGAGCTGCGAGAGGAGGGACAGCAAGGATGGATGCCATCAGCTGCAGGGCACGCGCCAGTCTTGCCCGACTGAGTCCCAGGATGAGCAAGCCTAGCGTATGTATTGAGAAGCTCAGAAGAAACAAATCCCAGGCCAGGGGCGCTGCACGTGCAGCCCTCTGAACCACAAGGTCTTCATTGGTCACACACTGTAGTTCTTAAGACTTCGATGTACACAAAATTTCCTTCTGTGTCTCTAAACACAGTTCTGAGAAAACAGATAGGCTCGTTCTGCCCCTGGCAGCTTCCACCAGGCACGGTGAATCAGCTTGATGGTTGTGCAAAGGGAAGCATCCTCGCGTTGTCTCTCCTCACTTGGCCCTCAGTTATCTGTCATTAATCATACAGCAGTGAGATTCCATCTTGCTGCAGAAAGGATGACTATCGTCAAGAAATAAGATAGATACAAATCCTGGCAAGACAGCAGGGGACGATGGGGGAGATAGCTCAGTGGAAGAAATGCTTGCCTGGCAAGAGCAAGGGCCTGAGTTTGGTCCCTAGTACCACAGACACACACACACACACACACACACACACACACACACACACACACACACACACAGTGTAGGGGAAAAGGAGTACTTCTCCACTGTTGGTGGGAATACAAATCAGTGCAACCGCTATGGGAAACAATACAGTGATTCCCCCCACCACCACAAAAACAATCCACCGTAGAAATTCTATTGGCCCAGCTATTTCCTTTCTAGGTATCTTGCTGACAGAGTTAAGCACATCATGCTGTGATGATGTGCACATGCCCACATTTATATACACGCATGATTCGTGGTGGCCAGCTCTTACAGGTGGCCTAGATGTTCATCAACAGATATATGGATAAAGAAAACGTGGTCCCTAAGGATGAACTGGAGCCGTTTGCGGGAGGAAGAATGCACCTTGAGTCCCCAAGATTATGTGAAGTCAATCAGATACACAAGCTTACCTGTCATGGATTCTCTTGCCAGAGAAAAAAGAAGCATAGATAAGTGATGGAGCAAGATAAGAAGGTAACTTTTGGAAAAGGGAAGGGGACTACGAGACACAGGAGGAGAAAAGCGCGCGGGATGAGGGTTAAGTTGCGACCTGCGCAGACGCCACAGCCATCGCTGCGGTGAGGAGTGTCGCGCACGCGCACAGCAAGCATCCACGCGGCCCCGCTCTCACTTCAATGGCTGTAGTCACTTGAGCTGGGAAAGACAGCCTCAGCTATCTCAGGCCACACTAGCTGGACGCTGGTATGGGGAAAACCATTGCCTTCCTTGAACAACTAACTGGCTCTTCAATAGTGCTTTATGCTTGTAGCAGCCTGTGCGGGTGTCTCTCTTCAGAGGAAGATTTTTCACGTGTGTGAGGGGAGGGAGGCTTGTTTGTTTGTAGAGTGCTAAGATAGTTTCTTTTTCTTTTCCCCTACAGTCAGTGTATGGATGGTTTTATCCAGTATGTTAGGGAAGAGGGGGGATTATTAATATTTGCTATGAATCTTACTTAACACTGTCGGTGAGGTCTCACTCCTGGTCAATAAAAAGCTCTAAGTAAATAAGTCGGTTGAGTTTTTATCTTTTTTTTTTTTTTTTTTTTTGAGTTTTTATCTTCTTAAAGACATTTAAGTGCAGATTAAGTGCAGAACTGGAGGAAGTTAGCAAGAAGGCATATTGCCCGACGTCAGGATGATTAACTTGAACCTCCAGCCTCTACCATCCGTCCGCGCAGCCAGATACAACCAGTGTGCATCCCGGCATGCCTCGCAGGCTGCGGAAGCCCCAGGCGGTTTGCCTGCCGGGGGCTGCGCCTTGCCTTCTGCACCGGTGCTGCCTGCGCGGTGTGCATCCCGCCCCATCATTTCAGGGCTATGTGGAGACACAGATCTTCCTTCGAGCCTCTAGTCCAGGGGTTCTCAACCTTTCTAATGCCGTGGTCCCGCAATACAGTCTCTCATGCTGCGGTGACCCCAAACCAAAAAATAATTTTTGTGGCTACATCAAAACTGTAATTTTGCTACAGTTATGATTCGGAATGGCTTTAGGTGACCCCTGTGTTTTGGTCGTTCTACCCCTGCCAGGGTCGCGACTCATAGGTTGAGAACTGCTGCGTAGGTTTTTGTTTCTGTGGGGCAGTTTTTCCCCTCGTGGTTTTTGCTCTAAATCCTAACTGTTAACGCTGCAGGCTGTAGGCTGCAGACTGCAGGCATGCCCGTGATGCGCAGGCGACCAGCGAAGGGACAGATAACCGGCCAGCGGGCTCCTGATAGGGTCGCTGTGGTCCACCGAGAAGGCCACAAGGAGCGGCAAGCAGGCGCTGTACCTGCGACACAGCCTGAAGGCAAAGTTAGTGTCTCTCTGCACTTTAAAATTGCTCCGATGTAGTTCATTTCGTTTTTGTTTAATCAACTAAACAAGACAGTGTTTTCCATTGGGGAAAAAAAGTGAGCAAAGTGGTACAGAGGTGATTGGATATCTACCTCCAGGAACTTAGATCTTTACTGCAACCTCTTCACAGAAGTTACCTGAAACTGAATCACACGTTGATGTGTAATGTTTCTACCAATAGAGCTATTCAAAGGACACATAAGAAAATCCGTGAGGCCCCGAACTAGGCAAAGCGTTCTTCTGGCATGCTCCGCCTACTAACAAACAAAAGTTGGTGGGGAGCACGGATTCAAAACTCAAACTCGTGCTTCACAAGACACCAGGAAAGGGCACAGCGCACAAAGCTGGGGCAGGCTGGCAATAACAACTGGAACTTTGTGTACTCTGTGGAATATTGGAGATTGAATGCAATGGTAGCAGAACTTATAAAGAGTTGCTGTGGGGAATGTGTCTACGGCAAGATAGAAAAACATGAGTTAGCCAGGCGTGGTGGCTCACGCCTGTAATCCCAGCATTCAGGAGGCTGAGGCAGGAGGATTGCTGCGAGTTCGAGACCAGCCTTGGCTACAAAAGTGAGCTCAAGGACAGCCTCAACTGCACAGTGAGACCCTGTCTCAAAAAGACAAAAAAAAAAAAAAAAAAAAAAAAAAAAAAAAAAAAAAAAAAAAAAAAAAAAAAAAAAAAAAAAAAAAAA